>PVKS010036881.1:0-19030 GCA_004027875.1 Aplodontia rufa
GAGACAATCCATGCCAAGGAAAGTTCCTGAGGCAATGACAAAACCCACCTCTGTAGTCTCGGTGACATGGCAAAACATAAAAATCTTCCTACTCAATGTTAAACCACTTTTCTCTTACCTGCTGTGAAGCAAATGTCAGATTACACTGTGCATTTCCCTAAGATACCTCACAGATATATGCATTTATTTCTTTAAAATGCATGAGCTTGGAGCTCATGGCTTAGCGGGTATGGCACTTGCCTTGCAGGTTCGAACCCACCCCCCTGCACCATGTACACAATGAGATGTCGGAGCAATGTGGCAAAGCCACATGAAAAACTAAATAAAATTGATTCTCTCTCTCTCTCACTGTCACTCTCTCTTTAAATAAAGAAATGTATGAGCTTTACTTTTATTAATGAGTTAAATTGTTGTACAATCATGAATGCATATAAAGTCGCAATATGATGTGTTTCATCCTAATCCAGAGTCACCCCCATATCACCCACAGCCCAGTCTCTTGATTCTTCTATATTTCCCCCTACAACAGCTATAAATGTCCATATATATGTATATAATTGTTAATTTTCCAGAATTAAATGATTGCAGTATGAGTTTTTGAAGCAGTGGCTTGTCTTATGAATAGAAAAATCCAACAGGAGAGCTCAAACTGAAAGTGAAAAAGTTCCACCTTTGGCAGACTAAGTGCTGCCCTGCTAATCTCAGCGGAAGGGCATACTTCCTCATTGACCAGGTGTCCCCTCGCAAGGGTTGGGAAAGAGAGGTACCCCGGGAGGATTATGTCTCCACTCAGCAGTCCAGAGGGAGAGCATAATTGAGTGACATTTCAACCAAGAGTCAGAGAGATTGTTACCACCTACCGAATAAATAAAGCTTCTTGCTTCAAGCTGGTTCCTCTTCCTGGGTGGGGAACCTGGAGGTGGTAAGGTTCCTCTCAAGTTCCTCTGGCTAATGGCTCAATTTGTCTCTGCTAACCGAACACATGAATAACCAAGGCTAACTCTTCACAGACAGGATGAGATGAGGAAGCTAAACAATTGTGTTTGATAATTTGCACTAAACATACCTGTTAATGAAGAAAAGAAAGGTTGCAGTTGTATGCAGCTCTTGAAGAAAATTAGATTTCCAGATAATTAAAAAATTGTTCATTTCACTGCCTTTGACATAACTGAAGAGATCACTGTCCTAGGAAATCCAGATTAAACTGGGAGACATTGTTATCCCAGAGATTGCCCACAAGTTCCCTACGTGCTCTGGCACCTAATAGCCTCCAGGAGCCTGGATGCTTCTGTCCATGGTGCAAAGTGTGTTTCTCACAAACGTGATCACAGAAGGCCGTTGTTTTTCTTAGTCATTTAATTTCTAACTTGCACCAAATCCTATCATGTCTAGTGCCTGGCCCTCTATCTTTATTAGTATCTTGGTTTTGACCTGAGCATTTTTCCATAATTTTGTCCCTCCAGCCTGGCATGTTGCAGTTAAGTTAAAAAAAGACCATGGGACTATTAGAAGGAAATTACAGAGCTGGAATCTCAAGTACAATTCCAAGAGTTATCAGGAACTAGCTGGCCAGGAAACCCTAATGTCTCCATTAATAAAGCTATTAATTTTGAAAAGCTTTGACAGCTATAACATCTTTTTCTAAAAAAGCAAAAACACTTTTCCTTTATCTCCAAAACGCCTTCTTCTTTGTATGTAGCAGCTGCCTCAAGCTCCCTTCCACTGCCTGTTTTAATTTGTCTTTAATATCAGATGTGCCTTATCGATTTCTTCTGTGTATATTTTCATTCTGAATAATTCAGAGGCACGAATTTTTTTTCCCCCGTTATGGTCAATAGCAGGAGCAAATTTTGAGGATAATCAATTGAGCCCTGACTGACGATGCCTGCTGTTGATATCCCCAGAAGTGAAGGAGGGGGAACAGCAGGGGATAATACGACCCAACAGTCAATCACAGCTATCAGCAAACGAGCCAACACGGGTTTCTGTGAGCGATGGAGATCCATACGGCGGGCCCAAAAGGCCGGCTAATAGTTTGCTCTTTTTACTTCTCATCATGCGGCTTTCCAGCTGTGCCGGGGAGAGTTATGGTCGGTTTTCATAGACATTTTCCTCTCCACTAATGTTTTTTAAAAATCGTGTTTTAAAGGTGTCATCTTTTATATGAATATGTGCATCATCGATGCATCAATTCTTAATGATTTGTTCATCTTTTAGTCAAGCTTCTTCCAAAATAGAATAGGGAAATTGGAAAGCTTCCAGGGAACCAGTCCAGGGAATAAATAATTGTCACGTTTTAATTCAGATAATATGGCTAAATTAATTATCATAGAACTGACAGAAACAATACAAGTTGGTCTAGTCCCCTCTCACCTGCAGTAAGAACATATTTTCTGTGCCTGTTTTGACACTGGCGCTCATCCAAGTCTTTGACACACTCAATTTACTGCAAAATTGGCAGCCCTCTGTCTCCTAAAGGACTCCAAGTGTAACAATAAATATTGGTCCCTGTGCTCAATATGACTAATATAAGTCAGAGTAGACCTAGTAAGTATCAGATCATCGTGTTTCAATCATTACACTACTTTATATTTTCCATCTCTTTAAGATATTTTTTATAAAATCAGGAAATAACGGGATGAGCGAGAGAGGCAGGCTTTTGCACGTTCTTAGAGATGTGGAGCTCAGAACCAAGTGAGGAAAGAGGCCGAGGTTAACACAAGCAGTTCAATTTCAATTACGAGGAGTAAATGGTGTTTTTCAGGTCTGATGATTTCTGAAAACTATTTGAAGGTCTGGTGTCATTTACATGCAGTTTGCCTTCATCTGTAAAAAGAAGGGCTTTCACACTACTTGATTCAAGAATTTGAATGTAATTATGATATGTCTGCTTGTCAGAAACAGATATTTCTAAAGTAATATTTAACAACAAACCAAACTGTCCCTCACAAATTGTTGGTTATAAAATAAAAGCTACAGAATTAATATCTTCTGCAACAGAAATCCAGATCTGCATATCTCCAGAGAAGACCCATAAAATTTAGAAAACATCTGTAGTTAATTGCTAAATAGCTTATAGTTAAATAAAAGCCCAATGTATGCAAAGCGAAAGAGGAAATTAGAAGTCCTGGTTTAGTTTACCATAGATAACTTATTTATAAATCCCTGTAATTTATTATTAATATCCTTATACAATAATCGCTCATGCATATAAACACAGTTAACCTTAAAATTTCATTCTGATTCCTGTTTCTTTACAAAAGAGTATTTTGGCATTAGAACTCATTAGTCTTAAAGGTTTTTGAAAACATTAAAGAAGTAATGGTACCCTTATATTTTATGGGGGACAATGATGATATTTTCTTCATGATCTTATTTTATTTATCAACAAACTTCATCAAAAAATGTTACTCTCATTAAAAACTTGATTTTCTTGGAATTTATTTTAGGATAGAAGCTGATATCTCAAAAAAGTAAAGAATAAATTGTTTGCAATTTAGGATTTACTTTGTAAATACCAACAATGTTTTCCTAATGCAAATTACAGCAGTACTTATATGTCCCAATGCTTTCTTCAGAACAGGCAATTTAGGGCTGGAGCGGTGGCTCAGCTCAGCGGTTACGGTGCTTGCCTGGCATGCTCAAGTACATGAGTTCAAACTCCAGCACCCACGTACACAATGAAGTGTCCTAGGAATGAAAGCCACATGAAAAACTAAATGAAAAATTGCTTCTCACACAGGCAATTTCCTGACTCTTTCTTGTTCACAAAGTGCAAAATACAATCTGGGGGTGACAAACACTTAATGAATCATGTGTTGTGTCAAGCTGGAATGCTGCATGAAAATGGAGAAGAGAATGAAAAAAACAGATTCATTTTTTGGTAAATGGTTGGTAATATAGCTAGCAACAGACATTTGCTAAAGTTGATTGAACACTGACATAAAGATGAAACACGATTGATAATAAAATGGCAAATACACTACTATAAAGCAACAACATGATAAATTTAACAAAACTAAAATTAGTAATATAATGCTTTAAGCTTGTTTTTCCTGGTTGATTCTAAATATTATATGGGTAATATTAAGAGTCAATAAGGTTAATATCCAAAGTATGAATCTGTCTTCAATTAAACTAAGCAGGAAAAAAAATGGACTGAGTCAAAAGACCTGATTTATAGCACGGGTTCTAGAAGTGCTATGAGCTCATTATAAGGTCTCAGTTGGACCAATAAACAATAACAAGAGCTGAAATTGGTCAGAACTTTTCTTTGAACCAGAGGTCATTTCAGATAATCCTCACAAGAACTGTATGACTTAGGTACGGTTATTAATCCCATTTTGCAGATGAGGAAAAGGCACATGGAGGTAAATAATTAGGGTGAAGTTGCAGATCTAGTAAGCAGTAGAGTCCAGAGGACTGAGATGCAGGTACAAATACTGAAGGTGAAGCAAATGGTTGACTTCTATTTCTAGAATTCTCATTCATGCATTTCCAAGCAGAGGATTTCCTGACTTCTCTTTTTTAATTTTTTTATTAGAAGTATATAGAGATACAATTGAGGGGGAAACATTATCTAACCAACAGTAATCAATGTATATATACTTTGTTATCTGGGGTAATGCCAAAACATGGATGACCACCTTGGGTTTCACCTGTTGCAGTTTTACCCAGAAGAACTCATGCATTAAATGGGTATCTCGTGGAGGAATGACATCAGCTTCTGAGATGGTTCCCCCATATTCCCACTCTCTGGTCTCCTATGAGTTTTTCATACACCCTCCCCCCTCCCCATCCCCCTCCCTATGCCTCCAAGTATCCTAGGGAGCCATCCCCCTATTACTCTGAGAGTCATTCAATTTGAAGTATTGTTAGCTTAGCCGTCTACCCTACTGCTTCCCCATATATTCTAGCATCCACAGATGAGAGAAACCATTCAGCCCTTGAGTCTCTGGGATTGGGATACTTCACTAAGCATAATTCTTTCCATCTCCATCCATTTGATATCAAAAGCCATAATATCGTCTCTCTAATGGCCAAGTAGTATTCCATTGTATATATGTACCAAAGTTTTTGTATCCACTTATTGAGTGAGGGGCATCTGGGTTGGTTCCATGATCTGGCTATAGTAAATTGAGCTGCTATAAGCATTGATGAAGCCACATTACTATAATACGCTGATTCTAACTCTTTTGGGAAAATATCCAGGAGTGGGATAGCTGGGTCATAAGCTGGTTCCATCCTTAATTTTTTGAGGATTCTTTTTTAATTTTTTTTTTTTATTTCTTTTTCGTTCAACATAGTCCTACATTCGGGAAGGAATTGTTGCCACAGCATCATGATCACATGCATAATGACAAAGCAAGCCGAGGCTGATGCCAGTCCATGATCTTTCCCCTTTAGGCTCCCCCCAATCCCATGTTTCCTCCTACTTTGTCCCCATGTTAGATGGGCTTCTCATGGAAGTCCAAGGTTTGCCACTGGGTTGATAACACCCCTACTCCCACCCTCCAGCTGCCTTCATGACCCTCCTATTCCCTCCCCTCTCCCGCTCCCTCCCTGCATTCCCCAGCATCACAGGAAAGGTTCCCCTTGCTCATGTAATTATTCACCCTGTTGAGGTTTTTAAAGTAGAAGCTACTTTCTTCCTTTCTAAATGCTTCCAGTCACTAGGGGGAGGAAGTGGAAGAGCCTTCATAAGGAAGTCACTGAAAGAATTGTGGAAGGGGCATCATGGCCAGCTCACTACCCTCCTCTCAGGAATCCTGGCCAATGAAGAAAGAACTGTGATAGCCATTGATGATAATGACTCTGGCACAGCTAGAATATCTTACCCACTGGAAGTGACCTCGAAAAGGAGATGCAGCATCTGAAAAGGGATAACAGTGTATGGCAAATGAATACCTGGAGGACAGGCTCCCTTTCTGGCAATGTTCTCCGGTCACATTTTCTAACTCAGAGCCAGGCAGTGTTCCAACGTGGTGAGACAAAACCAATATGTTGCCCTACAAAAAGTGCACCTCTGTTCAAAGAATCCCCACAGCTTCAGAGAGACCTCAATCCCAGGCAGAACTGTAGGGCCAGGACATAAGCATAGTTTTATGTCTAACCCTTTCTCCCATGCCCTATGTCATCTTGGCCACTTTATGTGATTTCTTTGAGCTCTGATTATCTTTTCTAGGAAAAAGATGACAAATCTACCTCATAGGTACATCATCAAAATGCATTCGATATTTTTTTATATATAGGGTAATTATGAAGAATTAGCAAAATAATAGCTATGCAACACCTATCACAAAGGAGGAGCTCAAAAAATCTCAGTTTTATCGTGCCACATTCCTGTAATAGAGATGTCTCTATCAATGCTACCCTGAAAATTTACTCCAAAGTTGAACATGCCTTACAGAAGAGGAAGTTCATATACCAGGTCCCAGTTAAAAGATGCAAAAGCAAGGTAAACACAAGAAGCTCAAGCTACTATTAAGGCTCCTTAGTTTCCTGTCCATTTGTCCAGCTGTCCAAACCAGTCCTGGAAGCCCAAGTTCATTATAAAACTGCCATCTAAGGAGTGTATGGAGCCACAATCGTATGCTCGGGTCCAGACAAGGTATCTTTTTACAGGCCCCAAGAATCCCCACATAACCGATAGAATACATCTGTGTCTATATAGTTCAGTTTATAGTCATTTAGTTGCATGGAAATATATTGAAGTGTTATGGACAAAATTTCAGCAAAGTAAATGACAGATTTTTATATGTGCATTCAAGAAAGAAAAATGTGTCTCTTATGCAGGCCATAATTGTGGAACTTATGCTAATGGAAATCATTGTAACACTTTATTCATAAGGGTCATTTATAAATGATGTATGAATGTCCATAAATGTCTCTCTTATTTGCTATTAATAGTTAGGAATGCTATTATTTTTACATAAGCCAAGTGTGAGTCCTTTCAAATGGAACCAACAATAGGTATAATATGTCGGAATGAGTCTACAGATAAAATAAGCATATTTTTGCTTGGTTATTAACTACAATAAAGTATTTCCACATGGGTTATTTAAGGTTTTATTTAGATTTCATCTTTAATTTGGAAAAACCTCAGGGTGCTATTTTCAATGAAATGTATCAATCATAACACTTGGAACCCAATTATTACACTTCAGCTAAATTACTTACTGTGATCTTACCATTTAAAGCACACTTCAAAACCACAAGTGAGTTGTCATAAAAAGATTTTCTTTTCTCAGACTCTCTTTCTATACTGATAATATTCTTTAATCAAATTTGTTTAAGGGAAAGGCACTATCACACTCTGACATTACCTGGCACAGTGAGGGGAATATAAAACCCACAGTTATTGGTCTTTTGGTTTGCCCTTTCCATCAGAAGGAAAGAGTCAAATGCCATTTTGCCCTGCTTTCCAACACAGAGGAAGGATGGTGTGAGTGTAGAAGAAGTTTGTGAAAGATCTTTAGGGATTTGGCATACCTTGTTAAATGTTCAGTTGATGGTCTTTCATAAAGTGTTTGTTACAGATATAGAGGAGAAGGGAAATGCTCTCCAGGGTCGGTCATCTAAAGATTATGCAGTCAGTATGTTGCTTGGTGAGCCATTCAAATTCATTGTCCTCTTCTAATTCAATGCATTCCAAAATATGGAAGCTCAGGCTTAGGAGGGTCAGGGGTTGTAGCCATCTCTGTTTGGAAATTGGTGGATGAGTCCCAAAGGCAGGCACAGCCACTTTTTTAAAATCCTGGCCTGGAATTAAACCATGCTGTGCCACAGGAGATGGGATAGTGGAGGGAAGGGAAGAACAAGCCTTCGTCTTTTGCCAACTGATCCCAATTTCAGTAACACATTATTTTTCCCCTGTGTATTCAAAGGTGGGCTTGAGATAGAACCAGAATAGAGACTGCCTTGAGCTGAAGGCCATTTCTAAGGCTACAGGGAGAGTGAAGAAAAAAAAAATCTGTGGATGCCGGGGTTTAAGGGCAAAAGAGGAGTGAAATAGGAAGGCACAGAAGACTTTTAGGGCAATAAAACTATCCTGTATGAAACTAAAATATTGGATACACATCATTATGTATTTGTCTAAACCTATGGAAGGTACAACACTAAGAGTAAACCCCAATGTAAACTATGGACTTCAGGTAATTGCAATGAGTCACTGTAAATTCATCAGTTGAAACAAATGTGACATTGGTGGGTGACATTGATAGTGGTCAAGGCTATGCATGCTGGGGGAGCAGTACATTGGAGATCTCTGTGCATTCTTCACCTCTGTGAACCTAAAATTGTTCTGAAAATGTAAAGCCTATTTCAAAGCATGTAGTGCCTAACTGGGAGAGCACTTTTAGTTTCTTGAGGCCAACACAAAGGATGATGAGCAGTGTGTCACAAGGGCTGGAAGGAGGAGCAGACACTATAGGAAGAAGGATCCCAGGCTGTCAGGCTGCCGGGCTGGCGTGCAGTAGACGATCTAAGCCAAATTCATATTTTTGCCCTGGGCCAGATGTGTCTAAAAGCTTCATGCTTTTGCACAGTCCCTCCCTCGGGAGTATCAACACACCAAGGGGGCATGTGCCTGCTTCCCCAGTTCCACCCCTGGGAAAATGACAGAAGATCTGCTAACGGACCGTTCAATTTCATGTCCATCCTTTGCTTCATACAGACGATAGCTACAGGAGGTGGGGTGAGATTTATAACAACACATAAGAGTTTTCAGTTCCTGTAAAGGCTTGTCATCCCTTTCCAGGGCTGTCAGAGACATGGGGCCAGGCAGACAGGCAGAAACTCTGCATAGGACGTTCTTCTTCTAGCCTCATTTCTCTGGCTAGACCTATGGAATTTAATCACAGAAATGCAAGACCAGGTGAAAGGAAACTGTACTAACTACCTATTATTCACCACATGAGGGTACCATACACAGTGCCTGACACAAAGGAGATTCACATTTTTTTTCATACCAGGGATTGAACCCGGGGCAGGGGTACTTAACCTCTGAGCCGTGTCCCCAGCCCTTTTTATTTATTTTGAGACAGGGTCTCACTAAATTGCTGAGGCTGGCTTTGAACTCATGATCCTCCTGCCTCAGCCTCATGGGCCACTGGGATTACAGATGTGCACACTTGGTTATAATTCACACAAATATTGATTGGATAAATAGAAAATGGATGAATGAGTGATTGGACTCGGTGAATCTGCATTTATTCTTGTTTAATACAATTCTATGAGGCAAGCGCTATTGTATCCATGTTTCTTCCCTCTCCCAAATCATCATTCACAAGAAGGGAAGGAAAAATTTTTAAAAATAGATGAGGAAATAGAAATGAACACACAGGAGTTAATACGCACACCCCAGGCTTTTATATCCCAAAATCCATGTTTGTGGCTGTTAGGCTTACTCTACTGCCATTTCTCATGCACATCAGGATGTCACTTCAGAAAACTGGAATGAGTAAAACCCTAACAGGCTGACTGTGATCGTGGTATTACAGTTGTGAAGACGGGGAGGTAAGGAAAAGGCTTTTCCTCTCTGATCAGCAGAGCGTCTTGGCCCATCCCCTTCCTGTCCAGTTCTAGTGTCCATGCTATGTCTGGAAACAGGCTAAGGACACTTGTGTTGTTATATCTTCAGCATCTTTGATTATATTTTCTCTTGCTCATGAAGAATGCACTTTAGACTTGACTTCATTTAAAGCATTGTGCTTAGGATTCTTCCGTACCGTGGGAAAGTTACTCAAATACTTAGAATTCTAGTGTCTTCAGCTGGAGAAGAAGCTTTGGGAGGGAAAGGCAACAAAATGGGGGATTAAAACCAGGAATGCTGAGAAATTGGACAACTTAATGTGGAGGAAGAAAACAGAATGCAAAACACAATCTCTGGAGCCTAGAGAATTAATGACAAGAAAGACGTTATCAAATAGTTCCTTCGCTTTTCTATCTATCGGCATAAGCATGAGATTAAACTCTGGTGGAAGGAATGCAAATAACTTCATACTTTTATCTCTTGGCTACCTAGAAAGTTCCTAAGCTACTAGAATGATCTGAGTCACGCAGTTCTCTCCAGTTGACATCCCTTTTCTAGAGGAAGTATTAGTAGAATGCACTAAGAAATTCCTCTGGGTCTGACCCAGGCCAGCTGGCAGCTCTTGGCAAGATGTGAACAGTGTCCAACAAAGAAGGAAATAGGACAGGATCACTAAACGCACCAAATTCTACCATAATCCTTGAGAAAAAATAGTTCTGGCTACCACATTATTGACAATACCTAGCCACGGCATCAAGTTGCATATCCTCACTTAATCTTTGCAAGAAACCTGTAGATAGGCAACACTTTTATCTCCATTGCAACAATAAGTCTGAGAAGTTTCAGTCATGTTGTATGTCTCAAATATATTTAATAATAAGCTATTTAAAAATGATAAGTAACTTATTCAAATTTATATTGAATGTGGCAAAGCTATAATTCCAATGAGGCCATTATGATTCCAATCTCTAACCTTAGGTTACCTACATCTAAATCCAAATAACCAATCACTAAATCAACTTGATTTTGTCCTTATCATCATTTATATGGGGAAAAGAAAATCAAATAAGATAGTCAGGATTTAACTTTAAAAACAAATCAAAACACATTTAAATGTGTTCTCAGGGCAATACAAACTCAGCTATATTATTACTTCAGTTTTTCATTTATTCACTCAGTGAGTCACTCCTTAGGACAATATTAAGAATTTATGTTTAGAGTGTCTGAACACTCTAAACATAATGGACAAGTCTATCATATCTTCTTTATTCTATTATATGTAATATATACATATCATATAGACCACCTATAAATTTATTATATTAACCACAAATGGAAAAGTTATACAAAATATTTTAAACAATGCTAAATAACCAGAGATGTGCATATTACAGATGTGAGAGTTTCTGTTTTTCACGTGCATGAAGCCAATTAATTATTGCCTGAACATTACAGCTTACTGATATTGTAATACAATGGTTCATGTTTACTTAGATGATTTGCTGGTAACATCTTAGAAAATGTCCAACTAGTTATCAGGGAAGTTCAACTGTCTTTAAGCCCCTAATTACTAATATCCAGTAATATACCAATCAATACTAAGATAGGAAGAAAAGAAGGAAGATCCCACATGCCTGGAGAAGACAGCTTCTCTTATGATGATGGACAACTAGTTTCTACTTGCTTTGTAGCCCATTGGAGAAATGCTTTCGAGCTGGAGGAAGTTGAGGGAGATACAACTGGCCACTATCCAACTACAATGCTGTTTCCCAAAAGGGCCTACCCATCAAACTAGAATAACTGAGCCCCTTCTGAGGAGCCTAGGGAGGAATTGCTGGGAATGGAAAAGCATATTAGATTTCACATTATCCAACAACATAAAATGATGTATTAACATTCTCCCTGAATTCAAAATGCTTATTGATTTTTTAAATCTTAGATAATTTAACTAGGTTACATTTGCATTACGTAGTATAAAATAAATGCTTTAAGTTGTTTCTGCTCACATCTCAGACTGAGTATTTAGTCCAAAATATTTCTTCCTTGCCTAAATTGATAGAATGAACTGAGAGGATACAAGCAAACCAAAGTTAATCATCAAATATTTATTTTATTAAGTACTGCATTTATTCATAATCAGAATCCAAAATAATTTTAGGAGTGAAGCACATCTGATAGTAATATGAAATTGATTGACAGAAATTTGTGAATTGTGTAGCATCTAATAATTAAGATGAAGTCCAGTGTTATGTAAAAGAAACAAGAAAATGTTATTGTTTAAAGAAAAGAGAGATTGACCATTTAAGCTCGGGTATACCAATATCCAGCAGCATAACACATACCCCAAGGGCATATAAACTGGAGTCCAAATATCCAGAAAGGCAAGAACAGGGCAAGGAGAGACCTCAGTACCATCAGACAAACATCAAAGAGTGTGGAGTTAGACTGACTGGGCTCAGATCTGGGCATTGCTACATATGTGTTCTCTGCATGCAAGTCATGCCTTCATCTTGGATACAGCTTCAATTTATAGGGCTCGTGTTTGGATTTGGAAGTGCCTTGAAGGTGCAAAGAGGTTTTCCATGGAAAGCAATCAGTACAGTGTTATTAGCTGAACTATTTTCCCTCAAATTCATACATAAAATCCATAATCCCCAGTACCTGTGAATGTGACTCTGTGACTGTATTTGGAGATAGGTCCTTTAATAAGATAATTAAAGTAATATGAGGTCCAATGAGTGGGACTTATCCAACATGACTAGTATCATTAACGGAATAGAAAAATTAGACACAACAAGACACAAAGGGTACACACACAGAGAGGGATGTCCTTGCGAGGAGGCAGCAAGAAGGTAGTCAACCGCAAGCCAAATAGAGCAGCCACAACAAGAACAAAGTCTATAATACCTTGATCTTAGGATGGTCAGACCCCATAATTATGAGAAAATAAATTTCTGCTACCTAAGCCACCGAAACGGATAATGTTTTCTGATGGCAGACCAAATAAACTAATAGATATAGTCATTGCTATCCTTGAAATAAGTTTGAAAGAAGAGAAGGCTAGCACTTGAGTGACCATTTGATTGATGTGTGTTCCTAGACTTTAACCTTTTCTACGTGCTCAGCATTTATCAAATCTGGTACAATGGCCTGGCACATAGTACATTCTCAACAAGTATTTGTGGAATGTATCCATGAGTGAATGCTTGAATATTCATTCAAATGCTAATAAGAGGATAAGCCATCCTGCCAGGGGTGCTACAATAGTCGCTGACAGTTCACAGGAGCAATGGCTAAATGCATACTACATGCAAGGTACTGTGCAGTAAGCACTATAAAAAGCAAATGCAAAAATGTAAAACCTTAGGACTTTGAGGGCATTTGGAGTAAGGAAGAATGCTCCATATTAGTCCTTCATGATCTTTGCAAACACACTGTAATCACTGATCCAGAGAGGCAGTGATATTTATTGGGAAGAACACTAGGTTTGAAGCCAGAAGAGTAACTTGTTTTCTTATATTGTAATATTATCAATGAACATGTTACAGTGAAGAGGAAAATGCTTCTAATGAGCAATAGTGATGCAGGGGAAAAAAGATATCTGTGCAAATAGCAACATATTTTAGATTTGTCTGTCATTTATTTTTAATGTGCTTATATTTCACTTACCAATTCTAAAAAAATTAACACAGAAACAAACTATTCCATAGGCATATCTACAACACACTTTTACTTAATTACATACAATTAACAGAAAGGAAAACAAACACCAAAAGGGAGCTGGGTATGGTGGCACACGCTTGTAATCCCAGCAGTTTGGGAGGCTGAGGCAGGAGGATTGTAAGTTCAAAATCAGCCTCAGCCGCTTAGTGAGGCCCTAAGCAACTTAGAGAAACCCTGTCTCGAACATAAAAAATAAATAAATACAAAGGACTGTGGTGTGGCTCAGAGGTTAAGCGACCCTGGGTTCGATCCCTGGTACAAAAATAAATAAATAAATAAAATAAAGGAGAAAGGAAGGACAACAGAGCCTACTATAAGAGAAATAAACCCAACATTTAGAAAAGCCCCAAGGTGTAATAACGTAACTCAATATTTTAAAATATTGGCAATCTTTAACTTTTTAATAAATGGTAATGAAAACTCTAACCAGTGTTTGTATTTCTACTTCATTATGTGCAACACGATTCTTGACTTCTCTTCTTTGCTTTCAATGGAAACAGTACCTGCTTCATGTTGAAGGTGTGTGATCCACTTCATTTCTTCTTTTAGAACCACAATCTCAATTTTGTTGAAGTGATATCATAATAACTTGGCCTATTTTGAAATCATAACTGATAATTAAAATTCAGACTACCTTTCCACAACTACGACCATAAACAATTTCAAATATCTTACAATAATATAGAGGACTGAACTACTTTTTCCAGGGTATTTTGTCAAGTAAATTTAAAGAAAAATTTTCTCCCATTCTGGAAACTTTGATCAACAGATTCTAATTTACAATTGAGTAGAAAATATAAGTTCTGGAATTCTATGGGACAGGAGAGTGACTATAGATAGCAATAATGTGTAATATATTTCCAAAATGCTAGAATAAAGGATTTGAATGTTTTCACTCCAAAGGAATGATACATGTTTGAGGAGATAGGTATTTTATCCCGGCAAGAACATTATAAAACGTCTCCATGTATTGAGACATCACATTGGTACCCAATAAATATGCCCATTTAATGTGTCAAATAAATAATAAATAATTTCTCCCATTCACTCAATGGCACTGTGAGTAATTGTTGGTTTTAGTTCTTCATTTGTAAACTATGTACCATTATGAGTTAAAAATCAATGAAGCTTCTTCATTGATAAATGAAGACAGAAATCTTTAGTTTTATTGCCTCATAAATAAAGTGTCAACAGAGCTAGATTACTGGACCCATTTGGCAGGTAGGCCTATGTAATTGTGGGTGCATTCAGATTTAAAAAAAATAAAGGAATGCTTCTCGCAAGTATGCAATGTATTTTTTTTTGGTACTAGAGATTGAACCCAGGGCCCCTTAAGCCACAAACCCAGCTCTTTTCATATTTTATTTTGAAACAAGGTCTCGCCAAGTCACTGAGACAGGCTTTGAACTTGTGATCCTCCTGTCTCAGCCTCCAGAGTCACTGGGATTACAGGCGTGCAGCACTGCACCCGGTGCAACGTACTCATTTTTTTTTTAAAGAGAGAATCAAATTTTTATTTAGTTTTTCATGTGGCTTTCGTTGCTCCAACACTTTGTTGTGAATGTGGTGCTGGGGTTCAAACCTGCATCCTCGTGCTTCCCAAGGAAGCCTTTTAACTGCTGAGCCACCGTTCCATCCCTACAATGTAATTTTTTTTTTAAGAGAGAGGGACATTAAGGGGGGGGTGATATTTATTTTTCATGTGGCCTTTGTTGCTCCAAGACTTCGTTGTGTACGTGCTGCTGGGGTTCGAACTCACGTACTAGTGCATTCGAGGCAAGCACTGCAACCACTGAGCCACCACTCCAGCCCCTGCAATGTACTCTTAATACAACGTTCCTGCGTTCTCCCCAAAGCATCACTCTGTAGACTTGTCTTCAAGTCAGAAGAATGACAAACCATTTTGTAAAGATAGTACAACTTAATTTATTTAAAAAAATTTAATGGAGAAGTATAAAGAAAAATATCTTATGTATTTCCTAAGTGTTGACAATCTTTGAATTGCTCATTTTCTTAAGTAACTTTCATTTCCTTTTGAGATAAGCTTTGTTCTTGTCCTTTTCTCAATGTGAAAAAATTTGTCAATAATTTTATGCTATTATGGGTACATTATAGATATTGCTGCTACATTATCAATAGCTTTTACTTTTCATAAATAGAATTTAAGTATTTTCCATGCATTTCCTTTATTAAATTTTTCTAACTAATGAAAAGTTCCAAATATAATTACTTGAAAACACAATGAATATTCTTATACTTTCGATTTCTGAGAATCAACTACAGCTAATAATTTTGCATATTTACTTAGTTTTTTTGTCTACATATATGCATAAGGATATTCTCAAATATAACATATCATTATACTTAAGAAACGTTTACAATTATTATTAAATGTTCGTGGGAAAATTATTCCATATATATCACCTAATACTAGTCAATATTCATGTTTCCACGAAGGTTTTTGATCTCTCAAAAATGTTTTGTAGCTCATTTGTCATTGCTCTTGATGTTGCCATCTTATATGTTTCTTGGGGTTTTTCAGGGCTCCTCATTCTCTTTTAATCTGAAATAGTCCTCTCTGCCTCTTTGTTTTTTAAAAAAAATAATGTTGGACTTTTTCAATAGTTCAGTCCAATTGTCTTACATAGTATTAACTGCATTATGGATATAACTGGCTGTTTTTTCATGATGCATGTGAACCCAAACCTCCACCTCCTGTGTTTCCTTAAACTGGAAGTCATATTACAGAATTTGGGTTTAGATTAAACATTTTTGGCAAGCATAGCTCACAGGTGATGCTAGGTAGTTTGCCTTTCGTTATACAGTAGCATATAGCGCCAGGTAACCCATCTGGGAGTTACGCGAGGATGACCACTTGGTAAAAGGGGTAACCATTTGACCTTTTTATGGTCAATTTACTTTTTTGCAGTTAGAATATGAATATCCAATTCCTCAGCTTCCTTTCACCCAGTGGCTGATCATACTCAACAGAATCAATTATACATTTGAGACTAGAAAATGGTGATTTTTGATGGTATAATTTCTTTTACATTTCTTAGTTGAAGTTTTTCTCTAGAGAAGAATCTTCCTTTGCTAGGTCTTCCCCGTTTCTCCTAGTTCAATGATAATTTTTACATTTTGTTTTACACTCCTCATAGTTTCTCTAATGTAAATAATGTCATTACCATTTTTCAAAAGAAGTAACTGAAGCACAAAGAAGTGCGATAACTTATTCAGCACAGCTAGTAAGTAGCAAATGCAAAGCTGAAATTCCGATTGCCTTCCATTCCTACAGGATGGCAAACATCACAGTTACCAGCTGACACCAGGCATCCGCTTAACCCCTCAGGAGTCAAAGTTTCTCTCCAGAAACACACAGTTATGGACTTGTGACTTAAGCCTGCCCTTAGAGAGTTAAAAAAAAAAATGACTAAATGTTCTCATTGCAGGCTGAAGGTTTGCACTATTATAAATGAAAAATAGAAATTAGGAGATAGCTGGCCAAGAATTGAATGACATTCTTCATCTCACACTTTAGTACCCAAAAACTACATGGAGACTCTGGCAAGCTCTTAGAAAGCAGGAAATTAGCTAATAACTCATCCAGGTTTTGGACCAAACCTTGAAAAAACCAGTTACATAATTTTCAGGTAATTTCCTTAGCCTTCTCAGTGTTGGGAGGGGTGATTTTTTTTTCAGCATGAGTTCATTTTGTTCTATTACAATTAAACCTAGAGATGTCATGCATATTCCCACCTGGACGACCAATACAGTCTCATCCCATCTACCTGCTTCCTTCCCCTCCTTTTCTCCATCTCTCCTTATTTCTTCATCTACAGAAAGTTATTAATAGAAGTGTATCATGTTTGTAAGGGAGTAAATCTTACAGATAGCAACGCTGACCACTCCTCTTCCTCTTTCTTACTCTGCTTATATTATTCTCTCCTGGGAAAAAGGTTGGCCACTTATTTCTTTTAAAGTAACCTAAATTTAAATTTATTCTTTTATTAACAAAGCATTTAATACTAAGAAGTGCCTGTGACTAGAAAGATATGATAAAAGATCTTAAAGACACTACGTAGTGGAATTTTTCCGAGACAGCATTGATTATAATGTTGTAAATACAGAAATAAAGGTACGCCCAGCAGCTTGGGAAGCTCAGGGGAAGAAACATCCTCAGCAACAGGACTCAAAGAGCTTTTGAAGGTCTATGTCTCCCATAAGCACTGGTGGGGGTGGGGGTGAACAGTTACTTCATTTCCTAGGAATAAGAAAAAAATAGTTTATGGTAGTCTGTTTATTTTAATTAAAAAAAAAATCTAAAGAGGAGATTAATATAAACATGAGCTGAGCTCAAAGAGTAAGCCTGTAGGAGAAAAGGTTTCCTGGCAGATTTGTTCAGTAGTGAGAGCAAAGATCCTGGGGTCCTAGAAATAATCTTTCTGAGAAGAATGTGCAAAATCACAGCCCACCACAGGCTATAGCACTACATTTCCAAAATTATTTTTCCGTTCATAAGTGCTGCATTTACCTGTCATCCTTCAGAAGCATGAATATTTGAGCTTAATTCATTCAAAGATCTCAGACCCACAGCAAGCCATGTTTGGATAACAGAGCCCCAGGAAGAGCGAAGTACCCTAGAAAATACTTCCCAGTCCCCTGGGCCCCACGGTAGAAAGCCATGTTCAAAAGCCCAACTGAAGCCTCCTCCCCAGTGAACTTCCTGTGCAGCCTGGAGTGATTCACTTAACATCCCCTGACCTCAGTTTCCTCATTCTTACAATGACAACCACCAATGCTGACCTTACTCCCAGATCCACTTTGAGGAATGGCTCATTAGCAAATAGAAAATGCTTTGAAAATATAAATGTTGAATTATAAATTTAACCAAGAAATCGAACTTGGGGCTTCCCACTCAATCAATTCTTCCTGGGTAAGTGGTCAGAACTTCTGGCTAATCCAGGCTCTTTCAAGCCTAGGTTTTACCCCTTGCTTAGCATGTGGCTCCTCCAGACACTCAGCAGCCCTTAAAAGGGTTCCGTCACCAACATTTCATTTACTTTGTTTTCCTATTTTTTTTTAAGAGAGAGAGAGGGACCGTGAGAGAGAGAATCAATTTTATTCAGTTTTTCATGTGGCTTTCATTGCTCCAACACTCCATTGTGTATGTGGTGCTGGGGTTCAAACCCTCATCCTTGCGCATGCCAGGCAAGCACCATAACCACGGAGCCACTGCTCCATCCCCTCATCTGCTTTTCAACCACTGATCAGGAAAGAGAAACCCCAAATGGAAAGAGTATTCAAGTCCATGCTTAACAGGCCCCAAGGAAATTCTTTTTTTTTTTTTTAAGAGAAAAGGACAGTGAGAGAGAGAGAAAGTGCTCTAAATCTCTAGTAACCAGAGAAATGCAAATGAAAACCACATTAAGATATCACCTTACGCCAGTCAGAATGGCAAAGATGAAGAAAATAATAATAGATGCTGGAGGGGCTGTGGAGAGATAGGCACACTAACACACTGTTGGTGGAGCTGCAGGCTGGTACAGCCCCTCTGGAAAGCAGTATGGAGAATCCTCAAAAAACTAGGGATGAGTCCACCATATGACCCTGCTATTCCACTCCTGGGTATCTTTCCAGGGGACTTAGAATCAGCACATTACAGTGACACAGCAACATCTATGTTCATAGCAGCACAATTTACTATTGCTAGGCTATGGAAACAACCCCGATGTCCCTCACTGGAAGAATGGATCCAAAAACTGTGGTACATTTATA
>PVKS010036882.1:0-19043 GCA_004027875.1 Aplodontia rufa
TAAAAATACTTTTTAAAACAGTGTCAAATTAATGTGAATGCTCAATCCTCCCAGTATGGCCTCTCTGTAAGTGGTACATATTGTTAAAGGAAAATCTATATAGCACAGCCATTTTTAAACTTGACAAGACCCTTTAGGAATGTGTGTTTTAAGATTTTAAAATGTGCTTTTGATAGACTTGTTTACCCATATAAGGGACTAATATGGCCCTCAGTTTATTAGAGTGGAAGAAAAGGAAAGGAATGTGCAGTGATAATTGGTATGGTTTAGATGTGAGGTGTCCCCTAAAAGCTCATATGAGTCAGTGCAGGAAGACTTGGAGGTAAATGGATGGGGGTTATGAGAGCCTTAACCCAATCAGTGAGTTAATCCCAAAATAGGGATTAGCTGGCAACTGGAGGTATGTAGGATGAGGCTAGAGAAGGTGGCTCCTTGGGGGAGTGCCTTTGGGGAATATATTTTGTATCTGGCCTGGAGTCTCCCTCTCTTCTTCCTAATCATCATGTGAGCTGCTTCCCTCTGCCACACTCTTCTGCCATGATGTCCTGCCTTGACTCAAGCTCCAAGTAGTACAGCCAGCCGTCTGTGGACTAAGACCTCTGTAAATGTGAGCCCCCAAATAGACTTTTCTTCCCAAAATTGTTCTTGTCAGGTCTGTTAGTCACAGCAGCAAAAAAGCTGGCTAGAATGGATATGTTTTGAGTGGACCTTCCCAGCCTCCAGTAAGGTATAGGTGGGGACAGAAAATTCAGACAGGAAGGGTATGGGACCAGGCAAACCACCTGTTCTAACCCCAGCCTTTCTGTCACTGTAAATTTGATTTGTCTTTCTGTCTGCTCTATCACAAGAGATCGAATTTGTCTTTCCTAGATTTTCATATTAATGAAATCATGCAGTTGCACTTTTTTTTTAATATCTGGCTTCTTCATGAAGTTCAGTGTTCTTGAGATTTATCCATGTTATGTATATCAGTAGATTCTTATTTATTGATGAGTAATATTGCATTATACTACAGTTTGTTTAGTGATTTACCGATTGACTTGGTTTTCTCTTTCTACATAACAAATTACCACAAATTTGTGGCTTAAAACGGTATATGCTAGTTCATCGTTATGGTAGTAAGATATCTGAGTGGGATTTACTAGGTTTTCTGTTTAGGATTTCACAACCTAAATCAAGGTATCAACTGGTCTGGAACTTGTCTGAAGACTCTAGGGAAGAATCTGCTTCAAGCTCATTCAGACTCTTGGCAGGAGAGATTGTAGGAAGGAAGTCCTGTTTCCTGGCTGGGTGTAAGCCCAGAGTTGTTCTCAGCAATTTGATGCTATTCTCAAGTTGTGGCAGTGGCTGGCCATCTTCAAAACCAACAGTGCTGCCCTCTTGTGCTTCTAGTCTTCCAGATTTCTCCTTCTCCCATCATCCAGAGAAGGCTTCTGAGAGAGAAAGAGAGAATCAATTTTATTTAGTTTTTCATCTGGTTTCTGTTGCTCCGACACTTTGTTATGTACATGGGGCTGTGGTTTGAACCTGCGTACTTGCACATGCCAGGCAAGTGCCGTAACCGCTAAGCCACCACTCCAGCCCCACGAATGTATTTTTAGAATGACGTTTTTATACTTTGACATTTTAAGCATGCTATCCACTGATCTTCATTGTACCATCTTATTTTGCTACCTGATTCTCCTTGTCCTGTCCTGTGGCCCCTGTATAATCCAAATTTTCTGTTCTCCAAGCTGAAAACCCTCATCTTTTTCCCTTTATTTTTATGTGACATGTTGTAACATAGTATTTATTAAGTGTTTTAGAATTACACATATTTGGATTTAAATCTCAGCAGTGCCATACTGTGATATTAGACAAATTAACTTCTCTAAACTCTGGTTTCCTTACCCACATATACCTTATAGGATCAAGTCACAGATTAAATTAACTAATGGAGCTCTTAGGTACCTTCTCTGTCACATTATATACTCCCCCTATATGTTATCTGATATTATTTCAATAATGTTACCCTTTCCCCACTTTCTTCTGAATATAATTTACTTTGTCAATGACCTAAAATGCACTGTCCAAATTGTGTATGTCCATACATTGTAGTGCATCCCTGTAATCCCAGTACCCTTGGGATTGGAGGTGTAGGCAGGAGGATTGCAAGTTTAAGGCCAGCTTCAGCAACTTAGCAAGACCCTCTCACAAAATAAAATGGACTGGGGATATAGCTCAGTGGTAAAGTGCCCCTGGGTTCAATCCCTGGTACACATTAAAAAAAAAAATTGTGTAGGTGCCTTGAAGAAGTTCATAGCCCTTTTTTACACTAATTCGGTTTTGGAAAAGTTATCCCAAGGCAATAATAAGGGATATAGTTAAATATTTTTGTTTGAGAATTTTCACAAGCTGTTGTGGTAGTGCATAGCCAGTGACTTGGGAAGTGGAAGTAGGAGAATCACAGGTTCAAGGCCAGCTTTCACAACGAGCAAGACTCTGTCTCAAAATTTGAAAAAAATAAATAAAAGGTGGCGGGGAGCTGGGCATGGGCTCAGATGTAGAGCATCCTTTGGTTCTATCCCTAATAGTGCAAAAAAGAAAAGAAAAGGGGTGTTTATTGCAACACTTTTTTTTTTTTAAGAGAGAGGGACAATGAGAGAGAGAGAGAATCAGTTTTATTTAGTTTTTCATGTGGCTTTCATTGCTCTGACACCCAACTGTGTATGTGGTGCTGGGGGCTGAACACATGTACTCGCACATGCCAGGCAAGTGCTGTAACCACTGAGCCACCACTCCAGCCCAACACATTTTTTTTTTAAGAGAGAGGGACAGAGAGAGAAAGAGAGAGAGAGAAAGAGAGAGAAAAAGAATCAATTTTATTTAGTTTTTCACATGGCTTTCGTTGCTCTGAGACTTCGTTGTGTACATGGTGCTGGGGTTTTAACTTGCATCCTTGAGCATGCCAGGCAAGCACCGTAGCTGTTGAGCCAACTCTCCAGCCTACAACACAATTTTTAATGGCAACAAATTCAAAGCATCCTAGATATTCAAGAGTAGGAAAAAAGAAATAGGGCATATACTTATGCTGTAAAGCTATAAAACCCACATTTTCTATGAAAATAATGACATGGGAAATACAGCATCATAAGTGTGAAAGTCCATGATATTAAGCAATTATATATGACCCCATCTATGTTTGTTTCTGAAATTATACATATTTTATTCACACACAACTGAAAATACTGATAAGATGAGGACTGCAAGAAAATTTACTACATTGTATTACATTATTGTATGTGTGTATGTTGGCATAGCCCAGAACAGAATCTGATAATCTACAGCTTTGTTTTGGACGGAAAAGTTGCAGAATCACATCGTTAGATCAAGGGTACCCATGATGATCACTCAGCTAAGAACCATCCTGTAGGCAGTTGAATTCCAGCAAGCTGTCCCTGGGAGCAAGACAGCTGCACTCTTAGTCAGCTGACTTTGAGGCTATGCCTGGGAGAGGAGAGTGTCAGGCTGAGTCCCAGGGTAGCAGTCAGTTGGAGCAGATTTGCGCATCATTCTTCTGCTGTGTTCATCATTTTACTGCACATGCTTGTTATGATAAGCTCTCATCTCCCTGTCACATCTTATCTCTATTCTTGACTTTTTAGTCTCAGATGGAATAAAACTTTAGGATATGGCCTCAGTAGGTTTTGTTTTGCTTGCTTTTATTTAAAAAGCAAAAGTGATCCTTAGGGTGGGGACTCTGGAGTACCAGAGGGCCTGTTAGTAAGGGGCAATGTCCAGGCATTCCTGCCTCATGATTTGGTGAGGCCCAACTGAGCCCTGCTGTGTAGCTTCAGCAAAGGCAAAGATTCTTAGGATTTGATGCATAAATGGTGTAGGCAGACATCCTGTTGTTTGTTTGTTTTCAGTATTGGAGACTGAGCTACATTCCTAGTCCTTTTTTTTTTATTTTTTATTTTAAGACAGGGTCTTGAAAAATTGCTAAAGGTCTTGTTAAGTTGCTGAGGCTGGCCTCAAATGTGTGATCCTACTGCCTCAGCCTCCCAAGTCACTGATATTACAGGTGTTTGCCACTGCATCTGGCTTGTTGTCTTTTTGTTGTTGTTGGGGATAGAATTAAGATAGGTGTTGTCCTGCCTCCTCAAATACAGACAGGCCCAGTATCTAACTTTCCTTAATCTGAGGCATCACCCAGAGACTTTACCTCAGGCCTTGTAAGATCTACCTGTCTATGTCTTAGGAGGCCATTTTGTTAAGCCCACTGACTCAAATTCTGAACATCTGAAGGATCATTTAATTTTTGAATGCAGCCATTATTTATAGAGCTCACAGCATTTATAAGACTCTGATAAGGAGCAGAGGAAGTTCAGAGATAAATTCAGTATCTTTGTTTAGCCTCTCCTGAGTACTTCTATGTCAGATTTTGAAACAAGAGTAGTGGGTACACAGATGTGTAACTTCAACTCAACAAATATCTGATTTGGACCTACTGTCTGTATGGTACTGTACAAAGCACTGAAGATAGATTAGTGAGATACAGTCCTCATGCTTTACAAAGTTACAATCTCTAAATAGTATGGAAAGGCAGATGATGTGTGAACCGCTTACTACTAAGTGGAATAAGTGCTTTCTCTATAGCAGGGGACAAGGGAGCAATTACTCCTGAAGTGACCTGGGTTTCTAGCCTTTCTAGCTATGTGCTTTTAGTCAAGGTATTTAACTATTCTATCCCTCAATTAATCTATAAAATGAAGATTTAATGAATTAATATGTATAGAGCACCTAGATCAGGGCTTTGTAGTCAATAAATGTTGGCAGTCCTTTCCCTTGTCCTCTTCTCTGTTCATTCTACCCAAAGATGAGTAGTAAAGATTACACTAAGCAGAGGGCATAATATGAGCCAGGTGTGTTGAGGAGCAGGGTGGTAGGATGCTCTGTATAGGGGTCTAATAAGGCTGGAGTGCAAGTAATTGTGGATAATTCTACTGAGGAAAGAGGATAGAGAATTACATTGGAGAATCTTAAATATCAGTCAGAGGAATCTGGGCTTGGGCAATGGAGAGCAAAATAATCCACATGTAGGAAGAGCACGTTATCAGAGCAGGGAAATGTTAGAAGAGAGAGGAGCATCCAGAAAGCTGCTGCAGAATTCTAGGCAAAAGCTAAGCCCAGAACTAAGACTCATCATTTCTCAGATGGTCTTCCTCTGTGTAGGAGGCCTGAGGATGCCAGTTAATTGTGCCCTTGTTTTACATGCCTATGGGTTTCTTGCTGAAGAAACATTGGTTTGAGCCACAGTTTAGCCCATGTAGCCCCCAAATTTTAATATTTTGAGATTATGTTTATCTTTCAGACCTCAAAACTGATCTGCCCATATATATCTGCCCATTTAGCCATACTCATTGCATTGTGTAGAGTTGAGCATATTCACACAACCTTTCTGCACATGGACAACAACAGTAGCTTTCACAGATCTGGGCAGCTGTGCTACCTGCTCAAATATGAAATAGCTTCGTTGCAAGGGAAGCTTCCTGTCAAGAGGCCAGTATTTAAAATCACAGTGAAAATTACCTTGATATTGATTGCATATAAAGACACATTTTCCAGACGCTCTGTAATATCAAAAGGGGATATCAAGGGAGATGAAAATAGTAACATTTATTGAACTCCTTCCATGTATTAGGAGCTGGGTTAGGTTTTTTGGCATACTTGATCTCATTTAATCTTCACAGTCCTTTTAGGTAAATACTACTATGCTTGCTTGCTCCCTTCTTTCCTTCCTTCCTTCTTTCTTTCTTTATTTCAGGATTGGGTATTGAACCCAGGGGCTTTGGGCATGCGAGGTGATACTATGCCCATTTTATAGCAAGGAAGTGAAGCCTCAGAAAGTATAGACTTTGTGCTCAAGGTTAGAAGGCTTACTTACAAGTGTTAGACCTTGGACCAGGCTCTTATGTCCAAGAGCCTCAATCTTCTCATTTATAAAATAAAAATCATAGTAAATCTACTTCAAGGGCTTTTTTGTGGGTTAAATAAGGTGCCTCATGACTTGCAGAGTCAATGAAAAAGAGAAATGCATCCCCTGACATCCAGAAGCTGGCCTGGCACTCTGTGCTGCTGGGCTTCATGTTGCCATGAGCTGGCCTTGCACTCCCAGCTAGGTCTTGATGTTCTCCTGTTCAACACAAACTGTTTTACAGGACATCAACATCAGACAGGCCACTTTGTGACCATGGTAGATTAAGACAATACAAAAGACTCTCTCAAATAATTTCTGAAAACAGACAAAACATGACCATTATCCAAAGCACAAAACACTAACATCTTCCTCTCCTATTTAATGAATGACTGATACTTCTTTACTAATTATAACTCTAGCCTTGCTTTAGGCTGCCTTTCTTTCAGGTAAGATGTATTGAGCTACCTAGTTGGGTTAGTCAGCTTTCTACAACTGTGACAAAATACTTGAGATTAACAATTTTTAGGGATAACAGATCTATTTTTGCCCACAGTTTCAGAAGTTTCAATCTATGGTCATTTGACCTTGTTTCTTTAGGCCTGTGCTGGCAAAATACATGGTGGTGGTGAAAGAGACCTGCTCACCTCATGGCAGCAGAGAAGCAAAGAGAGAGGGAGAGGAAGGAACCAGGGTCCCGATATCTCCTTCAGCGGTGTGCATGCTCTCAGCAACCTAACTTTCTTTCACTAGGCCACAGCTCTTAAAGTTTCCACTGCCTCTCAGTAGTGCCATAAGCTGGGGGACAAGCCTTTAACACCTGGGCTTTTCAGGGACATTCAAGTTCCAAACTGTAGCATCAGAATTTTCCCCATTTTCTGAGAGAACCTAATTCAGAGAGCACCTCCACTTCCTTGGACCCTTCCTAGTATCACCCAACCAAAGCCCAAATTTTATAAATCCTTTCTGATACAGCCAGCCATCTGTATCTGTTGGCTGTTTGTTTGTTTGTTTGTTTGTTTTTTGCGGTGCCAGGGATCAAACTAAAGGCTACATGCTACATAAGTTGTAGATAAGCACTCTACCACTGAACTGCATCCCTGGCTCTGTATCTGTTGGTTCCACATCTATGAATTCAACCAAAACTATTTGGAAAAAAATTGCATCTGTACTGATCATGTACAGACCTTTTTTTCTTTATCATTGGCCTTTAAACAATGCAATATAACAACTATTTACAAAATGCTTACATTGTTTTAGGCATTATCAGTAGTCTAGAGATGATTTAAAGTACACAAGAGGATTGTGTAGGTTATGTGCAAATACTATACCATTTTATACAAGGGACTAGAGCATCTACGGATTTTGATGCTGAAGGGTTTCTGGAACCAAACCCAGATAGATACTGAGGAAGACCTGTACCTTCTCACCGAGATCCCTCCCATGAGTCTGCTTTACAGAATCAAGCAATAAACCTAGCATGTTCAACTACACATGTGTTCCTGGAAGTCTTGGGCTGGAAGGCATTGACAATGGATACACTGTGGAAACAGTTCAGTGCTAGATAAATGTTAGTTGGTGGTTTTATCATCTACTGCCACAGTAATGCTTCATAACAAATAACTCATAACTAAGTGGTTTTTAAACAATAACAGAGTAAAATATTCCTGATCTGAAATGCTTGGGACCAGAAATGTTTCAGATTTCAAATTTCTTTAACATTTGGAATATTTTCTTAAAGACTTCATTGGTCAAGCATCCTTAATATAAAAATTTGAAATCTGAAATGCTGTAAGATTCAAAACTTTTCATGCTCAAAAATTCTCAGATCTTGGCCCTGGAGCAGTGGCTCAGTGGTTACAGTGCTTGCCTATCATGCACAAGGACTCAGGTTTGAACTCCATCACCATATACACAAGTAAGTGTTGGAGCAACAAAAACCAGATGAAAAACTAAATAAAATTAATTCTCTCTCTCTCTTTCTCTCTCTGTCTCTGTCTCTCTCTCTCTCTCTCTCCCTCCCTTCCCCCCTCCCTCTCTCTTTAAAATTTTTTTGTTTTTCAGATCTTAAAGAATTTCAGATTAAAAAAATATTTAGTATTGGGGATTGAACCCAGGGGGGCTTTACCTCTAAGTTATGTCCTTAGTCCATTTTATTTTTTATTTAGAGATAGGGTCTTGCTAAGTTGCTGAAGGTCTCACTGATTTGCTGAGTCTTGCTTCAAATTGAAGTACTCCTGCCTCTGCCTCCTGAGTCATTAAGATTACAGGTGTATGGCCACCATGCCTGGCAGAGTTTGGATTTTTGAATTACAGGTGCTCCACATGTATTGTTCATGTGTCTTTGGCTCCATTGAGGGATTCTTAGCAGGGCTTGCTTAGATGACTTGGCATAGCTTATCTTTGACCAGGACAGCTGGGAGGGTTCAGTTCAGTCCCACATATGTCATCATTCAATGGGCTAGCCTGGGCAAGTTCTCGAGGAAAAGAGCAGAGGGTGAAAAGGAGCCAGAAATTCACAAATGCTCTTTCAAATCTCTGCTTATGTCACCTTTGCTAGCATCCCATTACACAAACAAATCCCGTGTTTAAGTGCAGAGTCAAAGGATGAGTTAATGAATTCCAGCAGAGTTCATGGCAAAGGATGTGGATATGAGGAGGAGTAAGAGTTGGGGACATTAATCCAATCAGTCTATAATAGTGTTTATGTATTTCCCCCCCTCTGGGCTTGCTTCATTTTTATCTCAAGTGCTCCTGGCTTTCTTCCTAACTCTGTTGTGCTTTTCTAGAATAGATTTTGTAAAAGTTGTGTGTTTCCCTTTCTACTTTCACCCCCATCCTGAGCACAGTCTTATTTCAAAATTTACCTATGTGAAAATATTTCTTTTCAAAATTTTTGCCCACTTTGTAAAGAAAATCCTAAAGACAATAAAGAAACAGAAGAGGTTGGTAGTTTAGAAGAAATGTGTAATGACAATAGCAAAACAGACACAGAAGCTCAGAATTAGAAAGGAGTTCAATAATTAGCTCTGAGAGGTAATTACCCAACCTGTACTTACATGCTTCCCATAATGGAGACCTTGCCACCTTCTAAGATAGACTGCTCCATTTTGGAGTAGTCTACTCCTATTTTTAAAAGGTTCTTTTATATATTGGACCATATTCTTGTTGATAAATAACACTGTTTTGCCATCTGGAACCATGCAGAACAAGTGCTCAATATGAATGTCCTTTGATTATCTGAAGTCATACGTACTTCCCCTTGTAACTTCCTATAAACCTTTTTTTCCAGGCTGAACATCTATTGTTCCTGTAGCAACTCATCATATAACTTGCATTCTTGATTTACTCTTCTGATTACTTTAATCTGGTTATCCCTTAAAATTAGCATCTTAATATATGGGGTAGAGTTCAAAATTGATCACAGTGCTCCAAATATGATGTGACTAGTGCAGAAGACAGAGTGAACAGTTCATTTTTGTGGGCAATATAATTTTAGTAGTGCAAACTAGAGTCCTATGTTTTTGAAAGGCTATGTCACATTGCTGACTTAAATCGCAATGTGTCATTTCACAAGAAATGATATTTAATCATTTCTCACCAATTCTGCATCTCTACAATTCATTTTTTGAACCTGAATGTTGGAAATTTATATTTCAAATTATTACCTGTTTGTTTCTCTTTATTCATCTGTTTGAATCCAGAGCATCACATTCGGTGAACTTGCTGCCTTTCTCAGCATTTACAACACACCTTCTGTCTTTACCCAACCATTGATCAGTTTAGATAGGCCAGATTGAGGACCATGTCCCTTGGTATATATCAGATGTCTCTCTCTAAGTCAAAAATTCACATAGGAAGAGAGAAATGCCCAACTCTGGAGTCTATCAGGACATCTGTTAATACTTATTTTAAAAAGAGAGAGAGAGAGGGATAGTGAGAGAAAGAGAGAGAGAGAGAGAGAGAGAGAGAAATAATTTTTATTTAGTTTTTCATGTGGCTTCTGTTGTTCTGAGACTTCATTGTGTATGTGGTGCTGGGGTTTGAACTTGTATACTCGCGCATGCCAGGCAAGCACCGTAACTGCCGAGCCACCGCTCTAGCCCTGTTAGTACTTATTTTGATGCTCAAATTTCTCCATATGTAGCCAGTAAGAACCCTTTAGATTGGCTTCTGGGTCTTTTGATATGCCCCGATCATTCTCTGAGTATGTTTTTACCTTCTGACACAAGATGCTCCAGATTTATTTTGTATTCTCCTTACCTCAGTCACAGAAACACATTATCTCTGAGAAGCTCTGGAACATGTTAGGGGGGAAAGGCTTGTTTAGAAACAAAACCCTCAGTTCTGGGTGCTTATTGCATTGGAAATTGCTGCTCCCAGGGCCTCTTGGTGGACAAAGCTGGAAAGCATATATATTTGCATATGCGTAATCTCACACATTCTTGCTAGTATGTGCTTGTATGTATTTATTTCTAAACCTCTATCTACCTTCCTTGAAAATCATGTAATTGAAGACCTCAGTGTCTTTAATTACAACCAACATGGCATGGTTTATTTCTTGTTTTCCTCTTACCATTGTAATTTACTTTGAGAATGAAAACCCTGCTCTCTCAGTACACTTACTTATTTGCTCAGGTTCCTTGTATGAAGCAAATCTACTGTACCAAATCCTGCTGGCTACCTTCCTTGCACACGCTGTCTCCCTAACCAGGCCACAGCTGTCCAGTGAAGCTCTGAGTTCCCGCTGATCTCCACTGCCTGTTCTTGGCCACTTTCCTCACATGAGATCTGGTACTTGGCTACTATCTTCACTTTCTCTTTTGGGCTGAATTATTCAGGAAGGAAGGACTTAATGAAGGAAGGCTGCCCTTTTTTAAAGCCTTTTTGTTTTGTTTTGTTTCGTCTGGGCTGGAATGTAACTCATGTATAGTAAAATGGGCAAAACTTAAGTGTCCAACTCAGTGTTTATATTCATATACATTCATGTAATCACCCAAATTAGCTATTCCAGCAAGCCTCCCAGGTATGCCTACCTAAAGATAACCAGTATTCTAAACTTTTACCATAGATTAATTTCACTTTTTTTTTAATCTTTTGTTTCCTTTTATTTGGTTTTTGCTTTTGTGGTGGGGGTCTTGTTGTATTGCCAGGCTGGTCTGGAACTTGTGATCCTTCTGCCTCAGCTTCCTGAGCAACAGGGATAACACCTTTTAAAAAATTTTTTATTTTGAAATAATTTCAAATTTATGAAACAGTTGCAAGAGTAATATAAAGAACTCCCCAAATCCTTCACCTAGACACAGCATGTGTTAGTATTTTGCCACATTTGTTTGCATTTGTAGCCCCTCCCACTACCTGTTGCCCATGGAGGTTCTGTCTATTTCTTCAGTTGTATCAATATCGTTTACAGCAGATTTTTCACTCCAACCCAGAATCCAGTCCAGGATCTTGTATTGCATTTAGTTGTCGTGTCTCTCTGGCCTTTAATCTGTAATAGTTTCTCTTTGTCTTTTTTGACATTGATGTGTTTTAGGAGTACAGGACAGTTGTTTTATAGTTGTTTTTTCTATTATGTCCCTCAATTTGTTTTATCTCAGTTTTCCTCATGATTAGATTTCACTTATGTCATTCTGGGAATAATAATAAATAAGTGATGTCTGTCTGTCTTTAATACATCATGTGAGGAAGCACCTGATGTCAGTTAACATTTAATTCCTTTGTAAATAAGAAGCAATCGGCATGCATTAATGATTCTTGCCTGAATTACCTATTACTGTAATGATTATAAAACTGTTTTCTAACCACTTATTCCTTTTATTATTTATGACATCCTGCTATAAGGACAAACTTTCCCAACTCTTCTTGTTTATTGCTCAGTATATATCCATGGATTTAAATTTTATTCAGGGAGGTGTAATAATCTACGTTGTCATTATTCATTTTAGTTCTCAGATTCTCCCTTTACTTAGCTGGTAAGATCCCTTTCATGGTGGCTTCTATGTTCCTTTGACATGTCCCTATCATTCTTTGATCACTTCTTTACTTCCTGGCTCATATAAGTATCCCGAGCTCTGATTTCTCTTGTTAAATAATATTTTAAAGCCAAGGACTATAATCAAATGAACTTATTCCTGCTAGGGTGCCATTGCTTCTCAGCAATTTCATATTATTTTAATCCAACTTGTGTGTATACATGTACGAAACTGAATTAACATTGATTTCTAATTCTAATCTGATGTCTACAGATTAGAGTAGCTTTCCCTCAGTCCATATTTATGTTTGCTTCATCTGCATCATCTTCTGGCTCTCAACAGCATTAATATATTTCCTCATTTGCATGTCTTACAAGACATGCAAAATACTTTCAGAATTGATTCATGTGTATTATAAAAGAAAAGAGGGGCTGGAGCGGTGGCTCCAGGGGTTATGACATTTGCCTAGCATGTGCAAGTACTCGGGTTCAAACCCCAGCACCCATGTACACAACTAAGTGTCAGAGCAATGAAAGCCTTGTGAAAAACTCAATAAAAATTGATTCTTTCTGTCTGTCTCTCTTTCACACTGTCCTCTCGTTCTTTAAAAAAAAAAAAAAAAAAGAACCTACTAAGTAGTAAAATGTTTTTTGCAGTTTTTGTTTCTGAGTACAAAGAAAATTACATTTATTTGGGGCTACAGATTCAAATAATCTTTTTTGTTTTTAAACAGAAGTGATTTAGTCAAAATACTGTGTTCAAAAGTTACCAGGATGGAGGGGGAGGGTGCCCCTTTACAACAGGTATATTTTAAAAATAAGTTTACATATATTTGAGTTCCATATTTATTGGTTAGTGTTTGGTTTCTTTTGTTCAATATTAGTTTTGAAGATTCATTCATGTTGTAAATATCAGTAGGTTCCCCCCACTGCTATAAAGTATTATTTATTTATTTATTTATTTTTGTGCTAGGGCTCAAACATAGGGCCTCATATATATGTGGCAAATGTTTTGTCCTCAACCCACAATAAAGTATTCTGAACAGATAGCACTTTTTGTATCATATTGATGATGAGTATTCGGGTTTTTTCTCTCTTTTTTTGCATGACTGGGGTTTGAATCCAGAGCCTCATGATTACTAGCATATGTTCTACCACTGAATTATATTCCCCGGCCCAGTGTTTTTATTTATTATGAATAATGCCTTTTGATGAAAATAAGCAAGTATTTAGAGTACTTGGGTCTCCTGATTATACATGTGTTTAGCTTTAGTAAATATTCCTAAGTTTTCAAAGCAGTTGTTGAATTTACACTCCTGCTAGCAATGTTAAAGAATTCCTGTTGTTCTACATCCTTACCAGCACCTGGTCTTGGCAGTATGTTAATTTTAATCTGTTATGGCTGTTAGGGCAAGGGTTAAATTTTTTTGAGAAGCATGATATAAGGATGTTTGCCTGACCTAAGTATATTAATTGCCTGTCTGTGAGTTTGGTTGACCAGCTCACATGGTCCAATTGTATTACCAAGGTTATGATGGCATACCTTCACTGAAATCCAGATGTATTATTTATTAGAGGCCCTTTTACTTTGCAAAGATCAGAGACATTTTCAGATTATCGCAGTATTTTAAGGATTGTATTGGACTTTGACTTATGTAAAGGAAAACAGGTGAAGCAAATGTCTGTAAAAGAACAACTGGAAAGTCATTTAGAAGTCAAAGCAGCTCAAAATCCTAGACCTTACTGGGATGATGAATGGAAATCAGTTTCCATACATGTATGAGTTTATAGGGATGAACCCAACTACTATGTATAATTATAAAGCTCTATAAACAAACAAGCAAGCAAGCAAACAAACAACAAAGCCTAGACCTTCATTGGGAATGGTGGTGCATACCTGTAATCACAGCCACTAAAGAGATTGCAAAAATTGAGGCTGGCTTCAGCAATAGTGAGACCCTGTCTCAAAGTTAAATAAATAAATAAATAATAAACAAAAGGGCTGGAGTAGTAGAACACCACTGTGTTCAATCCCCAGTACAAAAACAAACAAACAAACAAACAAAAAACCAAAAAATCTTATGCCTTCTTGAGCCCTAGCAGTAGGATCTACTAGATCTTTTAGGATTCTTACATTCTATGATGTAGCTATTTTTCTTCACTTTTCCTGCTGCTTTTGATAATTCTGGCTGTAATGCCTTTTTATATTAAACTTCCTTGTTTCTATTTCTTCCCTCTACTGCTGTAACTACCCACTAGTGGACTCATCCCCCAAAACCTGTGTCAGGCAGAATTTTCATGTTAAGCCAGTTCATGGGCTGTGGTCAGTCTGCATTAACTCATTTTAGAATGAGGATCCACCCATAGTCCAGTTAGGTGTGGTTACTGGAAGCAGGATCACGTGATAACAACAGAGCAGTTTATGAGAAGTTCCTTAGGAACTTGGGAAAAGCAAGTATGCTGAGTACTTGGCTTGTATAATTTGTTTTTATATTCTAATTATTGAGTACGTTATATTCAGTTTGCTAGATATTTCTCGGGCCCTCTCCTGTCAGTACAGTAACTGCTAAAAAAAAAAAAAGAGGAAATGAATTGTACTGAAGAACTCTTTATAGTGAACATTTGCCAATTTCTAATGTTTGTGGTCTCCTTTTTATATATTCTCAAATTATATACTTTATGTCTTGGAAGTGTATCTGTAGACCAGGACCAAGCTCAAAGTGAATTTTACTCTGTAGATGGCAGGTTGCGGGTGGTGAGTGGGGGACATATCTAGAAGGGCTTTGGGATACTCGAGATTTATCTGATTATTAGTATCCTGTATACAGATGTATACAGTATACAGATGAGGGAACTAAGGGCCAGGGAGACAAAGAGATTTGCCCAAGGTCACATAGCTGAGAGGTTGCAGGGCCAGGACTAAAATCAAGGTTTTTCTGGTTCCCTATGCAGAATGCTTTCTCTTATCCCACACTGCCTGGGAGACATGTCCTATATCATGACCAAATTTTTGAAGGTACAAAGGGGATTTGAAAAAAAGCATACTGTAGCTAAGGAAAGTGGTGAGAGGAGGCAGATCTCCTAGGGGCTGAGAGAAGATTTCAAGGCAGTGGGTTTCCACCGAGGCCTTATATGACTGGTCAAATTTAGAATAGTATAGAGAAGGGAAAGTGATGCAGATAGATAGCAAAGTGGGGAAACAAAGAGCTTTTCAGAAACAGAAAGACTTGTGTTGCTGTGTTAGGGGCTAATGTAGGAAAGGAGTGGGAGATCAAATGTAAGGAGTTAGGCGACTGCTTTCTCTGGGGAGTAGTGAGGATGTGAGGTCATGGTGGTAAAGTGAAATTCTATAACATCTCATGCTTGGCATCCAGGCATTTAATATTTTAGCTCTCTTCCTTCCCACTCCAACCTCTGTTTGAGGAGGTAGTAAAACCTTGTTTAGGCCTCATTTTTCTGAAGTATGTGATGTGTGCTTTTTTTTTTTTTTTTTTTAATGGAAGGAATTGACTTACAGAGAATATGGGTTGTAGTTGCCCTAGACTTCTTTCTAGCACATTTGGAGCCTCTGGATCTGGAGGTCCCAATTTTGGGGCTTCCGATATCTAGACTGCAGATAAAATTCAAGCCCTGGTAGAGGGAGTTAAAGGTACCTTTATAACGCTAGGCAATTCCAGAAGCAAGCAGCTGTGCTGCTTTGGTGGTTATCACTATGGTCACCTCTATTTGGGGTTATGTCTGAGCCTATATCTGAGCCTATGGGATTGGCTCACAGGATGCAGTTTACCTGTAAAAATTATGCAGCCTTTCAGCCCTGCTTTTCCGACAGTCTAGAAATTCTGGTTGTCGCCAGAGTTCCTCACAGATGGCAGCTGGGTTTAGTCAGCACCGTAGCAGAGACAGCACTGAGGCGCCTTTTCCCTTGTCATTTCTTTGGGTGGTGTCAGCTGCCCAGCCAGCTAGGGCTTCCATTCAGGAGCTACTACCCATGTACTTAGCCCACCCAGGCATTAGCTCTGACAAGGATTATCCTTCCTGTATGAAGCCCAGAGTGTTGCCTAGTGCTGTTCAGACTGATCCCCTGCTCCCCACTCTAGCCTTAACATGCCTTGGCACATGTGCCCTCATGCCTTTGCACCTGCAGGTGACCTGGCCCATTTAAGCAGGGCATGAACCGACCAGCTAGTCCACCAGCTGCTGCATGCTCTGAATGGCCCAGAGATGCTACTGGCACAAAGTGGTGGTTGGGAGGAATGAGTGCAGCTCCCGGCCCTGCTTCCTGCTCTCTCTTCTTGTCCTTCACTGCGTGCTTCTTCCTCTGAGTTGTGGTTGTATCCCTGTATTCATTTTCCATCCCACTCTGTTTTCCACACTCTGATTTTACCCTGACAGAAGTAGACAATCTTGTAGAGTTTTCTGGTGAGGCAATTTAGCTCCTCTAGTTAGGGCAGAAGGCCATTTTTACAGCCATTCTCCTAGGAATTAAACCTGGGACACGTCTTGATCAGTTCAGAGGAGGGCACTCCTGACCCCAGGCAGGGTGTTTGGGCCCAGTAAGTCCAGGACTCTCTCAACTTAAGAGCACTTATAATTAATTGGCACTGGGTTGCCAAATGTAAGGAACTAGATGGATTGGGTGGTTAATTTCCATCTTACATGGAAAATGGAAGGTTTAAAACCCTTGGGAAGGCAAAAAGCTTGAATCTGCATGATCACAGAATATTGTACCTCCAGTATCTGTAAGACATGAGGCAAATTACCTATTTCAACCTGGCTACCTTATCTGTTAAATAGCTATGACCAAAGACTTCATCTCTTCTTGGGTTTTGAATAAGATTAAATAAGACAATACAGGCAAAGCTGTTAGTCAGGTGCCTGGCCATAAGCATTCAACAAGGGCCAGTCACCTATTTTTAAAAATGGTTCAACTGTACTGCTAAAGTATTCACAAGCAGCAGTTGGTGCTTATTCTCACATTCAATTGCTCATTCACTCAGTTATTCACTTACCCTATTAAATGTGTGTGGGATATACTTACTAGATGTCTACATTCAGTCAGTATTTCCTTAGCCCATGTATATTTTGTAAGATCCAGCCTAAGGGAGTTGTGACTGTCCTTACAAGAACTGGTAGAGCCCAGCCCTGCAGTGGGGTAGGTTGGAGAGCTGGTTCCACTGGCTATTGGGGGTTTGAAAATTTTCTCCAGTTCTTCCTTAGACAAGAAGGCCCTGAACAGAGCAAGTTACTTTAGTGTTTGGGCAGCACTGAGGGAGGACAGTGTTCCCCACCCCATTCCCTTGAGGAAACATATATGCCCCATCTCTCAAAGGCCCCAGCCAGCAAGCTGAGACCTGCTTTTAGTATATTGGTGCTATTTCCTGGGACCACTCTGTTGTGGTCTAACATGCTTTGCTGTGCTGGATCCTGGAACCACCCTCTTGTCCTTTTGACACTTCTAGCATCTCTCTACTCTGTTCTTGCAGTAACGTTCCGTTCCTTCCCCAGCTATGTATCTCAGGGCCTGGAGGGGCCACACTCCTACTCACACTTGCTTTAGAATCCTATACCTTCCCTAAGTTTCTTCACTTTATATTGTCCCCTTTTCCTCTAGACCCCATGTTTTGCACTTGGGTTGTGTGGCAGAGACACTACTGGGCAGGCAGTCTGCAGGATGATTGAGAGTCATAGGTGGCTAACCCCTGCAGTCTGAATAGACATCATGTATGATGTGTGATGAGGACCACGGCACATAGTGCTGTGGGAGTAGCCAGGGTGAAGCAGCTGCTTGTGCCTTGAGAAGCCAGGGAAGACTTCCAAGCAGGTGAATGCTTGAGCAACCGTAAAGGACTCATCTAGATAAATCCACAAGGTAAATGTGGGAGAGTGGGATTTGCAGTCAAGGGGAATAGAATGCATAAAAGCCTGAAATTGCATGATATTCTTGAAGAAATATAATGTGGTATGAATGAAACACAGGGAATATGGTTTTTGTTTGTTTGTTTGTTTGTTTGTTTTTTGGGGGTTGAGGGTTTGTGAGTAGCACAGGGAGGAAATGAGTCCAGGGAAGAAAACAGGGATATACTCACAATGGCCTTGTAAGCTATAATGTGTAATTTAGACTTTTCCCTACAGTGCTGGAGACTGAAGGGTTTTACATAGGGGCATGGCATGATCAGACTCATAGGTAGGAAAGGTGGGATGCATGGCTGAAAGAGGATAGATTATCTCATTTGTCCTCTTGCAATTTTATAAGGCAAATAAGACAGACACTGTTATGTGCTTTTTATTCGTGAGGACACTGAGGCCGAAGAGGTTAAATACCTTGCCAAAGGTCTCAGAGCCAGAAAGCAAACCTAGGATTCACCTGGCTTCCTGGCTCTGAATCTCATTCTCTTGGGCACATTGCTGTTGTTAACAGAGTCTTCTAGAAAGCTGCCTGCAGCCAGGTAGTGGGTAAATGCTGACAGGAACACTATGAAGCAAATGGTCACTGATACAATCTTGTTGAAGGAATGTAGCATTGGGATTTGTGGCCTGTGGTGTTCAGTCTGCTGACCTCTATGCCAATGCATGGAGAGCAAGAAGCAGTGGGAAGCTTTGAGCTACAAGTTCTACATTGGCTTGACAGGATCTCTTCATCACCATCTCACTCATTAATTCAGAACAGCATCTACTGCCTAATAATGGTATTTGTCAGTGACTTGTTTCTAGAAGCTCCCGGTCCTTGAGGCTGGTCAGTTCTGCAGTCTACAACCCCAGAATAAATCCTGGCAGACAGAGGCAGGTCCTTTTTCCTCTATATTTTGTAAAGTAAATAATCTTTTTTTTTTTTTTGTTATAACACCATTGACACTTTATTACCTCCAGCAATTTCATCATTAATTGAAAAACTGAAAGGAGTTCTAGCATGCTAGTATATACATTTATTTTTTTTTTTAGTTTTTTTTATTAGAAGTATATAGAAATACAGTTGAGGGGAAACATTATTAAAACTTAGCAATCAATGGATATAAACTTTGTTATCCAGGGGAAAAGCCAAAACATGGATAACCACCTTGGGTTTTACCTGTTGCAGTTTCCCCCAGAAGAACTCATGCGTTAAATGGGTAGTTC
>PVKS010036883.1:0-19028 GCA_004027875.1 Aplodontia rufa
TTTTTTTTTTTTGAGAAAGAGTCCTGTTAAGTTTCCTCGTTCTGGGGATGGAGCTGTGACTCAGTGGTTAGGACACTTGCCCAGTATACGCAAGTACATGGGTTCGAACCCCAGCACCTACTTACACAAATAAGTGTCAGAGCAAGGAAAGCCATGTGAAAAACTCAATAAAAATTGATTCTCTCTGTTTACCTCTCTCACAGTCTTTCTCTCTCAAAAAATAAAAAGTTTCCCAGTTGCCCAGGCTGGCCTAGAACTTGTGGTTCTCCTCCCTCAGTATATAAATTTGTAGGCTTTCTTGTTAAGACACTTGAAGCACACTTATTGAATTTCATTAGACAATATTATACATTTCTCTTGTTCTCTGAAGAGTATTTAAATTTTTTCTTTATTTCTGTTTTCTTAATTTTATTTCTAACTGTACTAAGTTTTCATGTTTTCTACCAGGTACAATTTATTTTTTCAGTCCAGTTTTATTTTTCTTTTTGTCATAAGTTTTTTTCATCTTCTATATTTTTTCCAGAATTTTGCATGTATATTACATCATTTTCAATGGTTTCACTCTTTTTAAGATAAGTTTGTATTTACATCTTATATTTTTTCCTTTATATATGTGATTACTTCATTACTGTATTTTTTAATACATTGCAAAATATTTGGCTGTTTTTTTCTGCTTTGTTACAGTATTTTTCTCTTATCATAGTCTACATCAGTGGAAAAATTGCAGTGCTATTTGTGATTTTTTTTTTCAACTCAACTTCATCTAAGAAGATATTCCAAGTTCCAAAGTATGGTATGGTTATTGAAATTAAAGTAAGTCTATCATTTTCAAGTAGAATAATTTTGTTGGGGCACTCTAGTTTAGTCTTCCTCTGGGCTCTTGACATGTGTCATGTGTCATCTCTCCTTTGCTCCAATGTGGCTTCTACTTCATCTCAGCTACTTATGCACTCCTTTATTTATATTTTAGAGTATGAACATTATACTGACAACTAATGTCCCTGAAAATGGATTTTGTAGACCTTATTTTTATTTTCCTCATTGCTTTTTTGTGTTTATCAGAAGAATAGAATAAACAGTTCTGACACCTGCACCCATACTCATTCATATTTCTTCCACTTGGTTTTTAGTTCAAGTATTAGTCTGTAACTCTTGGCATCTATATTTTACATAGGTTTTACTTGTTCTTTGTGTATTTTACTTGTTCTTATTCTCTCTGGCTGCAGGGCTTCTTATATATGCTGGAACTTTCCTTTTTCTGCTCTCTGGTACTCAGGTTGTACTCTATAGTTAATACCTTAAATTATCAAAGGGCCAGAAACAGTAAAGAATGTTGTGGTCTGGTTCACCATGGTGTAAAATGCATAGTGTCAGTCCTCTACTGAGAAGTCAGAAGCTTCGGTTTTCTTCTCTTCCAGATATTCAGCAATGTATATACACAGGAGCTACTTTTTTCTTTTTTTAAATCTTAGGTGTTTAGGAGCTACAGAAATTAGGTAGTATGCTTTTATAGACTAATGACACCTTTCCACTTCCACACTCACAAGATTCCAAAACTTTAAAAAAAATTAGGACAGGTATTTGCTAATATCCACCATTATTGTCCATATGTTCTAATGTCCCAATGTTAGCTCCCAGTGTTCAGCTCATAAAAGAGAAAAGTCTATGTTAGTATTGGCCTTCAGGACCATGGACAGTATCCAAAGGTTTGGTCAGCACTTCCAATTTCTTGCATGGGTTGTTTCAGAGGATGAAGGGAGTTCATATGCCTTTAAACCACCATCTCCCATTCTTCCTACTAATTTTGTAAATGTATAGACTTTGTTCTAATTGCTACTATGTTTCAGAAATAGAGAAAATTGAATTGATACAAAATTTTAACAATTTTCAGAGATGAAAGTGTAAAAGAAAACTCATTTTTATTTTGTCATTTAAAGAATTTCATGGTCTTGCAATATTTCAAAGTCCAGTTATGTTGAAGGTGATTGAAAGTTTTTTTTCACAAATTTTTTGTATTAAAAAAAGAAAAGTTAAAAGTTCATGAAGATATCTTCCATTGATTGGCTAATGGTTTCTGATGCCCCAAGGTTCCATTTCCTACAACCAAGCTGTCTAATTTCAAAGAAGGAGGTAAAATAAAACAAGAGAAAATCACCTGTATTCATGATCATGAGCCAATATAGGTCAAAAGAAGACTATCTAAAGAATTGACTGAAAAAAATAATTAGTAAGAAGCATTTTTAGGAGTAGGAATGCAAAGTCTTAATGAGTGTCTGGAAGGTAAGGGTCAGGGACAAAGATTGGAATAGGTAAATTGGTGAATGTATTAAACCAACATGTGAACTCAGCACCTTTCCACCCCAACTTTTTCTCCTATTCTGTCATTTTGTGTTACTTATATTATTATTATTATTGTCATTCCATTTTAATGGAACATCAGTCTCAATCTCTCTCCTTCTCCTTTAGTCCACTTAACCAATGTCTGATCATTCTGTCTTCAAATTATTTCATTCATTTTACTTGCTTCCTCTTCTTGGTATAACTTACATATCAGATCCTCATTATATCTCCTGGACAATTATCATCACCCCTTAAATGGTTTCTGTGCCAGGATGACTCCATTTTCTACCTTCTATCCATTCTTCTTATGGCCATTATGGTAATATTTTCATATAAGAGGGATATCCTATTGTCAGTATACCATTGCTGCAATGCCATTCATTTCCTTCATTCTTGCACTTTCTTTTTCATGAGTGAAAGTTTTTAGCAGGCACCAAAAAGGTGATGTTACTTGTGGTGTGTTTCCTGAATAAGTCAAAGAGTTGAATTATGGATTTTCCCATCAGTCTTGCTCAGGTCAAATGCTGTTCATTTCTGGGTTTGTATCTATTATCCTAAAAATAATAAGAACCCCTAAAATGTTGGTGTGCTATTATACCATGAGGATAGAAAAATTCTATACAATATAAAACTATTTGTATACAACTGTCAACATAGTAAGGAGATTTGAACTTTCATTCAAAGAAAATTGAAAGAAAATGAGACATTGGAGCATGAATAGAAAAACATTGTATTTTCCAAAATATACACATCAACCACTTTAGGTTTCACTGTGTGAAAGTTCTACACATTGCAAAATACTGTAAGAATGATATCCAGGGAAGGCTATATTTTGACACACACAGAATATGAAACTAGAAAGAATAGCAATAAGAATTTCAGTTTAATCCTACCCCTGCCATCTCTGTATCTTTTGTCTCTGCACACTCTTGTACTACTTGGAGGATCATCTCAGTAAACTATCAGCAGAAGGCGGTAGCCAGTTAATGTAATAAGACTTGGGGAAATGTTTGTTTTGTTCATGCTAAAGATGGGCTAAATGGGAGGGATGTTTCTTTCAGTTCCTTCCCTGATTATAGATGAGATATTACAATGTGAGATGCCTAGCAGAAGTGAAATCATCTAGCATCATTCTTGTGATGAATTTAGAGCAAACCCTCATTATATGAAGCAATTGTTTCCTTTTATTTCCACTGGATGCCGACAGGTTTATCTTAAATCATTTCCTTTAAATGAATGAGATCATCCCACATTCCCTAATTGCTCCTCTGCAGCATGGTATAATGATCTCTTGACTTGTTCTCTTCTCCACCTCAGTAGAAGTGAGAATCCACCAAGTTAGTAGCTGTAAAGTAAATCTTGTCATAATTGAAAAAGACTGTGATAAAAATGGGTATCTTTATTTTTTGTTGTAGTTAAAACAAAACAGAATAGAACAACAAAGCAAAACAAAAGTTTAGATGATATGAACATGTAAGTTGTTAGATAGGATAAGGAAAGGAGATGTGCAAGTATGTACTTGTTACTTAATAGTTACCAGGAATTTACCAAGCAGTGTCCATGTGTCAGGTACTGGGTACACCCCCTTATATTATCTCATTTAATACAATGAACATTTTCCTATTTATTTTATATCACTAATTGGAAAAGAAAGACTCTCATGGAGCAAATAAAAGAAAGAAAGGGTTGTTGAGGAGGAAGACTAGATTTACATACGACATTGGCATTTCTGAAGAATGTTACTCTAGACATATTGGCATATAGATATAGATTTAAAAATAGATATATAGTTATATATGATTGCCAGGCAATCTGAAATGCAGTTACATAGGAGATAAAGATACTATGGTACATTTTCAAACCATTTATTTACATCTTCAGACTCAACACCTCTTAGCACCTGCAATGAAAGTTCAGTCCTGACCTGAAAGACACAAATCCAAAGTGATCATACTCACAAAAAGCTACAAATTATGAGACCCCATTCTTTACCTAGATTTGTTGTGATCAGATAGTTGGACTAGAGAGCATTTTAAAATGAAATGACTTATTGACAAGCAGGTCAAAGAATCACAGAAAAGGAACATAGTGCAAATAATCTTTTGCCCATGAGATTTAGATAAATTACACCCTCTCTTTGGTTTTCTTACCTATATAAGAATATAATACAATTAAATCAAAATACTTATGCTAAATTAAGTTATTGTCATGAAAGGGAACTGATAACTGAAAATTCCCATATGAGTGGAATTGCCCTTATCAGTATGATGATTATGCCATCTTTTAGTTGATCCTATCCTATCTAGTATGCCTTTTCTGTCCTTTAAGGCAAAGCTGGGTTTGCTCAACCTGGTGTCTCAGCTGCCACCTCCTGACATAATTCTTGCCCAGGTCATGATGGAGCACTTACATGGCTAGCCTGGTCTCTGAAAGGACCATGTTTAGGTAGAGGTGCTTTTGGATGCAGGGGTAGCTCATAAGCAGCCAAGTGATGGATGTGGGAATATCAGGGACGAGATTCCCAGAACAGATATGGCATATCCTATGAACATGTGTTCTGTTTTCTAGCTGTGTCAGGGTTGACAAATATGAGTGTGCATTCCAAATCAACAGTCTTGAGGTTCACAGGAATAGCATCATATGCATTTATTTATCTCTGTTGCAACTGAAGCATTGAAGGAAAATAAACAAATGTATAAATGACTATGCTCAAATGTTGTGTCTGTAAGAGGGAAAGTCCTAGAAAGGAGGTTAATTCTCTTATTTTAACTGGTTTTTATTAACATTTCTTCAATGAAAGAAGAACCAGATTTAATGGCATTGAAATAAGTACTCTGCTACTTACTAACCAGCCCGATAGCTATGGAAAAGTTGCTTCTCTCCTCATTTAGTAAATGGGCAAAGTGTGCTGGAATTTACTTTTTAAGATTTTAGAATGATATTAAATTAAATAACCTAGATAAGTTCTTAGCACTTGTTAAATACTCTACAAATGTTCCCACTTGTGATTTCTTTAGAAGGAGGCATTTTACTGCCTATTTTCTCTTATTAATTTCACAACAGAAATTTAGTATACATGATTTAAGAAAGGTATTGTAGGTTGATGTCATTTAAAAATTGTAATTACATACCTTTTGATGACATTCCATAGTTTTCATTCATTATCTTGATTTTGCCCAGTCTTCTAAAATTGCCACATGGCAGAGTTTTAAATTTGGAGGGACCTCAGGGGTCATCTCATTCCAACTTTCTCATTGTTAGAATGGGGAGTTAATGTCAAGGTAAGAAAAATCACTGACTCATTTGTTTCGAACATTCTGTAACTGACTTCAGAAAGAGGTACAGAGCAGTAACAGCCAGGAGTTCATGGGAAGTGAGCTGCCCCAGGGCTTTTTGTTCTGCCCAAGCCATTCAATATGATTCCATTAACTTTATCATTCATTTCCTCAACTATAAAATGATCAGCTTGGACTTGATCATTGCTAGCTAAGTGTGTATATGTGTATGCAGATTTATCCAAATTGAAGTTATGTTCATATATAAGTTTTGTTTCTCTGCCCAAGAACAGCCTAATGGAAATTCTATATTGCTTGCATGGTTCACATTACAATATATATCTACACATGAAGTTTTAATATAATAGAACTCCTTAAAAATAAAAGCTGTGTGAGTCCTGTTATTAGCAACGTGTGAGGTCTTCTGAAGCGATACCTGGTAAACCAAAATACTCACTGCTAGGAGTGCTTTTGAAACTCCTTTTCTGAGCCCTTTGTGGAACTCAGTGGGGACCTCTGTCACGTGCTGGTTATTGAACAGTAGAGCCTCTCTTCATCTTTGAGGAATGATTTGAGTTTTCAGAATGGCCTGAAGTAAAATACACAATAGCAGTCAATATTGGCAAAACTACATTTAGTAGGAGGCCAGCTGTTCCTAGCAGGTAATAGGACTTGATCTTCCTGTGGGAGCCTTGGAGTGAAGCGACAGAAAATGAGAAGGCAGTGGCTGTCCCTGTGTGGATAGTGCCTCCCAAAGTGACATTTGTAAAGGCTGACATTATTTTGTGTGAGTGGATTCTGTTGAATTTTATGTTACCTGGTCATCGTATCTTTCTGTATCAGAGACAAGAAATCATATATACGTTTTTTTAATACTGGGTTAAGTGTTATGGGAGAAGAGGTGGAGATGTTTGGCCCCGCTGAACTAGAACCTCCTGTGGAAATTCAGCACTATATTTGAAAATCCATATGTTACTGGTCACATAAGAAGCTGGGGCCACTACTGGGAGATGCATCAGGAACCTCTGCTCCCACAGGCAGACCTTTCCTATCCTCTATTGAGGAGGTCTCAGCCCCCAGGGGAAGAGCACATTGCACATTTAAAGAGGTCAGAGAGAGACTTACTTAAAATATTATTATTAAGAATTTAGAAGGGAGGGGCTGGAACAATGGCTTAGCAGTTAAAGTGCTTGCCTGGATTGCTCAAGGATCCAGGTTCAAACCCCAGCACTATGTACACAACTAAATGTCCGAGAAACAAAGCCCAGATGAAAAAAATAAATAAAATTGATTCTCTCTCTCTCTCTCCCTCTCTCTTTAAAAAAAGTTCAGAAGGCGGGGCTGGAGTGGTGGCTCAGTGGTTGGAGCACTTGACTGGCATGCAAAAGGACTTGAGTTCAAACTCTAGTACCTCATGCGGAACTGTGTGTAGGAGAAACAAAGGCCAGATTGAAAAATAAATAAAATTGATTCTCTCTCTCTCTATCTCTCTCTCTCACTCTCAGAAGGGATTAGATCAGCAGTTGGGGCACTTGCCTGGCTCGCATGATGACCTGGGTTCAAACCCCAGAACCGTATACATAATTAAGTGTATGTAAACCAAAGACCAGATGAAAAATGAATAAAATTGTATCTCTCTTTCTTTCTGCATCTCTCTCTGTCTCTTAAGATAGATGGGCAGAGACAGAAAGAGAGAGAGAGAGAATCAATTTTTTATTTAGTTTTTCATATGGCTTTCATTGCTCCAACATTTTGTTGTGTACGTGGTGCTGGGTTTGAACCCAAGTACTTATGTATGCCAGGCAAGTGCCATAACTGCCTAGCTGCAGCTCCAGCCCTCTCTCTCTCTCTCTCAAAATAAAAAAAAATTTGGAATAACATGCGAAATATTTCTAAACTGTGATAAAATGATAGAGGTTAATTTGCTGCTTTGTCACCACAGAACTTTGATGATGGAAATGGCTGTCTTAATAATCATAAAATTATTTTCTTTATCTCCTGACACATTATTTCTATGAGAAAATACATTTTAATGCCAATCCTATTGAAAATCATGGTGCTTTAGCAAAAAATAGAAAGTGAACGGAGCACTGACCTGGTCTCCAGATCAAATTCAGTAGCCCTTTTTATGTGAACAAATGCTTTCACCCCCATGGACCTTTTTTTTTTTTTTCCTTCCTGGTGAAATGAAACTATTAGAACAGCTGCCTGCTTTGAGTTAGGATCCGTTTCAGCTCCTCACCCCCACCTCATCCATGTGGCTTTCATTACTAGGATGGCCCCTGTCCCCAGCAACACTTTCCTCATTTGCTCCATCTCTTCAGACAAAGATGGAATGCCAATTCATTAAACAACAAACAACAATAAAGAAAAAAAAAACAACACAAAACTTCTACTGCTACAAGGGAGGGGGTTGAAAATCTCTGTCCAATTTCACTTATGTCCGTGTTTCCCTATGGGGTCGATGGCACTTTCAGCATTCTCAGGCAGAGAGTTTGTAGGTTCTGTTTTTTATAATCTCAGAAAGGCAGAGCTGACAGTAGCCCAGGAGTCTGCTTCCATGGGGAGAAGGGAGCCTCATACAGATGAAGCTGCTGAGCAAGCCAGGCTGCTGACTCTGCAACGTCAGCAGAGGTAACTGTCACCCTTAAGTCTCTCTCATCTTGACTCTAGCTCCTGTGTGTGGCATGCAGATCATTCTTGCCAGCAAGCATACTTTCCAGACAGCTCACTGTGACCTTCTTTGTCACCACCTCCAGTATATTGAAAAGTTTTATTTCTGAAATATCAGTCTTATGCTTTTTGGAAGGTATAGTATGTGCCACGTCTTCATGCCCTATAAAATGTGTATTCTCTCCAGTAAGCTCTAGAAGACACAGACTTCAAATTCAATATGTTAAAGGCAGAATACATTTTTTTCCTATTCCAGAAATGAATTTCCTATCTCAGGAATATGACAACAATCTGGTTTGCCCAAACCAGATATTGGAAAACTATTTTTTTTATCTCAGCAAGATGTCAGATCATGGAGGGAAGGGACATTTTCTGTTTAGTCCTACTCTCAACCCTCAGAAAAAAAATGTGGTACATTTCTGGCATTAAATATATGGTACGTTAATAATTAATGATAAATGAATATCTCTCCCTTTAGATAATATTCGACATGTAGTCACCTAGAATTAACCATTTTGTTATACATTAAATCCTTGCTCCTTCATTGCTCTTTATAGGATTCCATTGTTTCTTATCTCTTGTATTATTAAAAAATTTCCATTTCCTGATTCTGACTTCTTCTGGCCAATACTGGTTTACAAGGGTGTACACTTGTAATGCCTGTTTAACAGGAAGGCAGAGGCTGGAGGATAGTGAGTTCAAGGCCATTCTGGCAACTTGGACAATGGCTTGCCTCAAAAAAAAATAAATAAATAAATAAATAATTAAAAAGGAGTAGTGGCGGTCAGGGAGGCTGGAGCAGTGGCTCTGTAGTTTCAGCACTTGCCTGGCATGTGTGAAAATACTGGTTCAAACCCCAGCACTAGGTACATAGCAAAGTATCAGAGCAACTTAAAAAACTAAATAAAATTTGATTTTCTCTTTTTCTCGCTCTCACTGTCCCTCTCTCTCTTAAAAAAAAAAAAAAGGTGGGGGGTGGGTTGGGGATCAGGCATGGTGGTGCACACCTGTTATCTCAGCAACCTGGGAGGCCCAGGCAGGAGGATCACAAGTTCAAAGACAGCCACAGCAATTTAGTGAGGCCCTGAGTAAATTAGTGAGATCCTCCCTCAAAATACAAAAATAAAACATGCTGGGAAGTAGGGATGTGATTTAGTGGTTTAATAGCTCTGTATTCAATTCCTGGTACCAAATAAAATGAAAAAAAAAAAGATGAAAAAGAGGAAAAATAAGAAGGTCAGGGATCTATCTCAATGGTTGAGTGCTTGCGTAGCATGTGTGAGCCCTGCGTTCAATTCCAGGTTACCTCCCCCAACATACAAAAATAATTCTGGGTTAAACATAAGATCCAGCTTGTAGAATCATGGATGGTTTATGTCCTGACAATTTATTATCCACATTTCCTGTGTGTGATAGATGTAGATGGCATTGACAATAGGAAAGAAAAAAGAGTTTTGAAGGTGATCATATTTTACTATTCCATAAAAATCTTAAATCATGCCCTGTGATCCTTGGTAGAAAAAATCTATAAACAACATGGCATGAGAGGTTGTTAATGGCATGACTCCTTAATCTGATGGCCTTCGTGTTTATGCTTTGGCCATGGTGTCGGTCATCGCCCTTCAGACACATGTCTTGAGGGCCACACCACTTTCAGCCCTTTGCAGGTGGTACTCTCTGCCATGTCATTTTCGTTGTTCTTTCAAGACGCGGCTCCACTTCTCACAATTGCCTCTGTTCAGTCCCCACAGCACAGATCAGGTTGTGTTGTTCCAGAATCCTCCTGTTTATCTCACCAGTAATGTGAGCATTAGAAGCAGGGGCACCATCTAGTTTATCTTTAAGTCTTCCTTTCAGTTGAGTGGCATCTCAATAAATATTTGTTGAATGAGTGAAAAATTCATCCACAAACAATATTATTCCTCTTGCGGAAAGTAATTCCTAAAGAATGTCTTTATCAATAAAACATACTCAGCTTTTTTCTGGTGCAGAAACATCAGGCCTCTAAAGCATGTTTATGTTGGTCCAATACCAGAAAGAGCATATTAACACGAGAACATAACCCCATGAAATACTGTTATAGGGAAAAAAAAATCTCTTACTGCAACCCAGCTGCGTTCACTGTGACTTCAGAATAATGTGTTTAAAATGTTTTGCAAAATTGCAGCATCTGAAAGGGAGGCCCGGGACAGGGATGCACAGAGCTGTGCCTGCAGTTCTGGCTGCTGTGGGGAGTCCCCTGGGTCACATCTTTCCCATCTGTACAGACAGCAGCAGGTGGATCCAGAGCTGTTCCATATGCGGATTAGTAGATGGCTTTTTCTAAAGGCTCCAAGAGGCAAGCTTACATTTTGTCTTCAGATCTTTATATGAAAATACCACTGTGGATAATGAGGCTGTTGTATGCATAATTTAACTTTAGGAAGCCTAAATTCCTCTGCAAGGCAAATTGGTACCTAGAGGCATGCAATTTGCATGGGGATTTCAAGTCCTCCTCCCTGCTATTGTCCCTGGACTGGTGTTGCTTTTCTTCTGAATTATTCTCCCTTGTTCTTTAAATGTCTGATTCTGAGATAGTAACCAGATCACTGTGGCTTGGCCTCTCTATTTAATAGTGGTTTCAGAAACCCCGCTGTGTCTGCTTTGACCATTTCTGGGAGCATGACTTACATTTGGCAAAGCCTGGCTCCAGCCCTCAGAGGCAGGCTTCCCAAGGAATGGGTTCCTTTGCCCACAGCTCGCCAGCATGAAGGTTAGGGCCAGCTGAGACTGCAACTGCCCAGAGTGGGCGGTTCTGATGGAGTCCTCTGTGGCTGACTTCACAGCTCAATCTGTCAATCTGTTTGGAGACAGACGGTTAGAGAACTGTCTGTCTGAGTTGCTTCAGAAAGAATTTGGCTTCTTGGCTCAATCTTCCAGTGGCAGACTGCTTTCCTCTGCTCTGGGCTGTGTTGGCGTGGTTACTGGTTCCATTTTTCAAAGTCTTTCAGAGTAAAGAGAAGTGTAGATGGATCAAAGGCTCAGAAGAACAACCTGCTGATTGTCTTTTAATATTTCATTCATCATCAGAGAGATGGTGTTGATTTTGCAGACAGTGCAAAGGGCAGAACTGTTAATATATTCTACCTCTTCTGAAGTAATGTCTTCCAAGTAATGTGCTTTCATTTTATATAGATAAGTCATGAAAATGTAAAGACTTCCCATGTTGTTCATCACTTTTGGTGGTGCTTTAGTATTTTCCAAAGTCATTCAGAAAACAAAGAGGAACCAAATGAAAAAGAAGGAGAAAAAGGGAAAAGGAAAGGCTAGACAGATAATGCATTTTATTGAAAACTGGAAGTCAATTCTAGATCAGTTTTTGCATCAAGAGATCTAATCCTCAGTCAGAACTCAGACTAATTAGCTGGGGAAACCTGAACAATTCACTCCATTCTTTAAAATGAAAGCCGAGAACTTTATAATATCTAGAGGTCTTGAAGTCGAGCATTCAGAAAATCTTTGTCTTATCTTCTCCGAGGTAATTGTGACTACATTATAGATGATTGGGATGTGTGCACTAGCCAGAAACAAAGTATCAGGTCATGGGCAGAAAGGGTTGAACTCCCCGAAGCTCCAAATCAGCAAGCATTCTTTGATGAGCCAGGAACTATGTTGAGTTCCTTAAATACATCACCTTTGTTATTTCTTAAAACCATGTGCGAGGTGGTTATTATTTTCTCTTTTTGTAGTTGAGAAATAACAAATTAAATTGCTTCAGATTACATCACTGAAAAATTGGAGGCTGGAGATTGAAATTCAGGAATGGCAGCTTGAATTTCTCCTTCTATTAATATCTTATTTGCCTACTGTGGATTCCATGATTGGGGATCTTGAGAAGTTGGGGGTCAGCCTGCCACATTCTTGACTTACCAATAATTGTTTTAAATTAGGAGACCCTAAAATATAGATATGATGTATCTTACCAGGAATAAGGCACAGCTATTATGTATGCACAGCTCATATGTAAACATTAACAGAGAGAGGGTATTTTGCATCAAAAGACAGAGATTTTAGAAGGCATCAGAGATAGGTCTTTTATCTGATGGTATAAAACTTTTCCAGCATCTAGTTAACATGGCCTTTCTTTTCTTGTCCCAATACTGACAGTTGTTTCCCTGTTTGGTAGTCCCTAGGATTTGTTATCATTGCCAAATCACCAGAGGCATCCAAATGCTATCTGAGTTAGAGATTAATGGTATGACAAGATCAATGACAGCTGTGACAGTGACATGCTTCTGTAATGGTATGGAAATTTCAGAAAAGATACAGGATTTTATAATAATATTTTAGTGATATATATTATGTTAGCCAAGTAAAGACCAGGTTTTAGACTTTGAGGAATGTGTGTTCTGTATTGAATTCACTCTTTTATTATGAACTAATGTTTTAAGTCATCATCTAAATTGGAATATTGTGTAAAAAAGAACCCATATAGTACAAATGAGAAGATGTAGTTACTTAATGCCCATGCTATCTATATCAGGTTTTGCATTAGTTTACACTGGTGAATTAAAAAAATTAAAACTAAAATTTAGAATTTTTTTCCTTCCCTTAAACTTGCAGTGTGGGATTGTGCTGGTAGCCCCTTTGAAGAAAGTACAAGCAGGTGGTGTGATTTCAATAAAGTTCAGGCAATGGGAGATCAAACAAATTCTTGTGAAAGGGGGTCAGATTTGAATACCAGGAGCTATATTGTTTAGTTAGTTATGACTTTCTGAAAAATTTTATTGGATTTTATTTAAAGGATTAGGTTCCATATTGGCAGTTTTGTTTGCTTTGTAGACATTTAAAGTTAGGTACTTCTGATATTTGCTGGGATATATAAATTTTGTTGATTTTTATGTTTGGCTTTTTTATGAATTTACAAATTCAAGGCATTCAGGTAAAATAAGAACAAGTTATTAACCTCTTAGAATATTTACGTTCTACTTACAAAAGACTGACTTCCCATGACTTAGTAAGAAAGGCAAATGTTTTGGGGAATTACTATCTGTAGAGGAAAGAGAAGTGTTCATTGTTTTTCTTTACTTTTATGTCACAGAATTATATTGTACACAGTCAATTGCATTTGATGCGATTTGATATAACATTTGCAATGTAGTGCTAACAGAACTGTAAAAATAAAAAATCATTTTAAAAAAGGCTTTTCCTCCAATTCTTAGATTGAAGCCCCTCTGTCTGGAGGACTGTTAACCACAGTCTTCTGATGAATACCATGGTAATAATGGATAGAAAGAAAGAGAAAGAGTAAAGAAGAAGAGAAAGGGGAGAAAAAAATGCAATTTCTGCATAATTCAAATAAAGTGTCAATCAATGTGGGCAATATTTTCTGGATTCTCTGCAAGAATTTACTTTACTCTTAATCTGTAATTATGACTGTGTTGTTTATAACCTTTAACAATTGATGATTCCAAATGTCCTCTGTTTAACATTGTTCATGGAAATGTGTACACAGTTGGCATGTTCATCTTTGATCATATTCTAATAAACATCATGTGTTTCATATATTCATTCTTTGTTGTAAATAAAAACGTCAACAAATCGGGTGTGAGAAACGGAGGTGGGGTGAGGGCTCAATTGTTTCATCCAGGGTGGGGCTTACTCTTAGCTTCTCAAACATGAAAAGGGCTCATTATATGGTTTTTTTTCCTTTTTAATCTGTTAATATGGTGAATTACATTCATGAATTTGGAGATGTCAAACAAAATTTGCGTGCCTGGGATAAAACTCACTTGTCCATGAAGTATTTTGATTTTTACATATTAATGGATTAAATTCACTACATTTTTGTTAAGAACTGTTGCATCTGTTTTTTAGCACACCTGACCCATAATTTTCTTGTGGTGTCTTTGTCTGGTTTCAGTATGGGGGATAGGGAATGGTGAAATCTTCAAATATGTTGGAGAGTGTTCTCTTCTCTTAAATTTCCTATAAGTTCTTGTGTAAAATTGGTGTTATTTTTCCCTTAAGCCTATGGTAGAGATGCACAGTTGAGTCATCTGTGATTGAAATTATCTATATGGGAAGGTTTTCAATTATAATTTACTGCTGTAAATAATAAAAAATAATTATAGGATAATTCAAGCTATCTATTTATTGAATAAGTTTTGGCAATTTTTGTCTTTCAACCAATTTATCCATTTCATTTGGCATGTGAGTAGAGTGATATAAAGTCAGTCATCATATTTACTTATTATTTCTATAATATTTTGAGGATTGTTAGCGATGCCCTCTCTCTCATTCCTGATACAATTTGTGTCTACTTTCTACTCCTTCATCCCTCTCCAACCACGCTAAATAAATGTTAATCAATTTTATTGATAGTCTCAAAGTATCAAGTTTTAGTTTTGCTAATTTCTGTTTCTTTCATTATTAATTTCTGATCCCATCCGTATTATTTGTTTCCTTTCACATATGTTGTGCTTCATTTGATGTTTATTTTCTTGTTTCTTACTGAGCAAACTGAAATATCAGCATGAGATGTCTCTTCTTCTCTGACATGGGTTTCCAGCGCATACACTGCCCTACAAGTGTGGGTTTAGCTCTATTTCACTTATCCTGACATGCTGATTTCCTTTTCATTCACTGTAACACATTTTTAATTATTTCATTTATTCATTGCTACTTGGTTATTTAGAATCATACCACTCACTTTCTAATAATTTTGTTATTAGTTTCTCAGAAAAAATATATATCACTTGAGTTGAATTCTTTTAAATATATTGAAATCTGTCTTTTGAAATGGAATGTGATTTATTCTGGTCAATGTTCCATGCAAGTAGAGGGAAATTTTATCTATTCTTGTTGGATGGAGTGTTCTGTAATTATTAATTTTTTTCAGGTTGGTTCACACTGGTGTTCAAGCTTTTTATAATCTTACTGAATTGCTATCTAGTTGAAGTAAGTGTTGAAATAGTAAATTAATGATGAATATGTCAATTTCCCTCTGAATTTTGAGTTTTTTTCATGCATTTTGAAACTCTCTTATTAGCTGCATGCACATTTATAACTGTTACAGATCCCTGGGGAGTTGTGTGACCCCTTTTCATTACATCATTTTCTTCTTTAGCCCTGACATTCTTGTGGTTATGAAGTCTGCTTTAACCAATTTCACTCTAACCACTCCACCCTTTTTTTGTTATGGTTGTATTATCTGTATCCATCCATAATTTAGCCTGTTTAAAGTTACCAGAATCATAGTGGTCTTACTTTTTTTATCCTATATGATTATTTCTGCCTTCTGATTTTTATTTGCATTTCCTGTGTTGTCTTATTATCTTTAATTCTGTTTCATTATTTCCATGATCGCTATACCATTTTTTGTTATTGCTATTGTACAGTTTTTAGTTTCACCATCCATCTGCAAGCAATATTTTACCACTCTACTTATGATATATGAACTTTATCTAGCACTTCTATTTATCCTCTCATCTTTACGCTATTGTTATCAAATATTTTATTACTCTCTCTGTTATAAACTATATAATACCGTGATAATGTTTTCACTTTAAACATTCGATTATCCTTGGAGGTATCTAAATTTTAAAATTCTACTTATTTTCCCACTTAATTACTGTTTGCAATACTCCTTATTTCTTTGGGTGGATTCATATTTACTGCTAGTAATTTTTTTCTGCCTTTATATTTCGTGTGATGCAGCTTTGCTACTGTTAAATTCTCTCTGCTATTGTACACTGAACATAACTGTATTTCATTTATGTTTTTGAGAGATGTACTTGTTGGGTGAAGAAACCTAGGTTAACTTTTTTTGTTTGTTTGTAGTTGTTTTTGTTTTCCCTTTTCAACTCAAGATCTGCCATCCTGACTGATATATAGGTTTGCAATGATTCTGTTTTTATCACTATCTTTATTCTTCTGTATATAACTTTTTCCCTTTGGCTATATATAAGATTTCCTATTCATTGATGGTTTGGTAGAAAATTGACCATGAAATGCCTTCATCTTTCTTACGCTTGGGATGTTTGAGCGTCTTCATTCTGTGGACATATAGTTTTCATCAAATTTTTAAAGTAGACTTTTATACTTTATAATATTTTTGATTCAATTACTTCCACATGAGCCTGAAGTTTCATATGTAGCTTGAAGATTTTTCACAGTTTATTGATAATAAATTCTTTATACATGAACCACACATAGGACAAGTGGTCTCATAAAATGACATAGCCTAACGATGCCATAGACTTCTTAGTCTGTGGAAGTGTTCTTCGTGGTCTTTATACAATGAGGGAGTCACCTGGTGACATATATCTCAGCAGGTGTTACCCTTCTCATGTGGCACAAGACTGGACTCTGGTAAGTTTCTCTGAATTACCTAATATGCCTTTTGTCTCACTTATAGTATTTATCATCTCAGATATTATGATTTTCAGCATCATTTGTTTCCTGTTTCTCAGAGATAACTGTGCTTTTCTGCTAGAGATGTAGAGTATTAACTGATATTGTTACATATATGTATTTGTTACTTTTATTTTAAATTGTCTCAGGTGGGAGTGTTAGCCGGTTACTGTAGTTGGGCCAAAATCAAAGATCTCTCCTTACATTACTGTGTGTGACTTTTGGTAGATGACTCTAATTTTATAACTCTCAGTTTTCTTTTTCTCTTTTTTTCAAGTTAGCCTATACATATTTTCTTTTTTATTTTATTCAGAAATTTATTTGTTGAACAAACAAGCTTCTAATGAAATAATATATATATAAATTCTGAAAATTATGTGATGATAAAAGTTATAGCTATTTCAAAGAATAATTTAAAAATATGGTGATCCCTAAAGACACCTGTTACTGCAAACAAAATGGAATTGTCTTCAGTAATTTTCATTGTCTGCAATAATGGCTGAAATGTATAAATTATCTTTATACACAGTTTATCTTATTTGACAAGCAATGCATCCTACAGCATATATTAGTCAGATGAGGCTGCTATAACAAAATGATACAGACTAGGTGGCTTAAATAATAAAAGCTTATTTTCTCACAATTCTGAAGACTACTCATTCAAGATTTAATATGTTTGGTTTTTCCAGTGATGTCTCTCCTTAGCTTGTGGTCAGTCTCCTCCCTGAGGGCTCATAGGGCCATATGTATATGCATGTGCGCTTCTTGAGGTTGATTTTAAGACAATCTTATCAGATTGGTGGTCCACATTTATAATCTCACTTAATTTTATTCATCTCCATTAAGGCCCTGTGAATCAATCACAGTCAGGGCAAAGCCTCTAATTTTTAAGCAAAGGGAGGCTTAATTTAGTACATAACATGGTAAAAGGAGTAGGTATTTATAAATAACAGTATCTATCTCATGAACCAAGATACCAATTCTTATTTTATAGAAAGCAACACACTGGCTCAGAAGTTTATGAAAAGGACATTTGCTAGAAGTAAACAGAAGGTCCAGTATCCTTCCTTATTGATATTTTGGGCTAGGATCATACTTGGTTATTTCTCATGTGTGTATCCTCAAAGGGTGAGACCACTCTGTGTCTTGAAGACCATTCTAAACTTGGGAATCAAATTCAGTTTTTTTTTTTTTTTTTTTTTTACTTTTTGGGTAGTTTATTCAAGATGTTTTCAGTGGATCAGGATGGGGGAAACAGATATCTCATTAAAATAATAGGCTTTTGGCTAAAAGTCCTTTTCAAAAAATACTGAATTATTTCCTCTGTATCTATATTATTGTATCTTTCTTTTGTTTTTATTAGAATATAGAAATACAGTTGAGGGAGAAACATTATCCAAACATTATCAATCAGTGGATATAAACTTTGTTATTGAGGGGAAAAACCAGATCATGGATATCCACCTTGAATTTTACCTTTTGCATTTTCCGCCAGAAGAGCTCATGCATTGAATGGATAGTTTGTGGAGGAATGACATCGGCTTCTGGGATGGTTCCCCCCTCTTCCCGATTTCCAGTCTCCTATGAGTTCTTCATATACCCTCCCCCTCCCCATCCCCCTCCCTACACCTCTGAGAATCCTATAGAGCCGTCCCCCTAATGTTCAGACAGTCATTCAATTTGCAGTTTTGCTAGGTTAGCCGTTAGCCCTACTGCTTCCCTAACTATGATAGCATCAACAGATGAGAGAAACCATTCGACCCTTGAGTCTCTGAGCTTGGGAGACTTCACTAAGCATAATTCTATCCATCTCCATCCATTTGATTTCAAAAGACATCATATCGTGCTCCCTTATGGCCGAGTAGTATTCCATAGTATATATGTACCAAAGCTTTTGTATCCACTCGTCAAGTGAGGGGCATCTGGGTTGGTTCCATAGTCTGGCTATAGTAAATTGAGCTGCTATAAACATTGATGAAGCCACATCACTATAATATGCTGATTCTAACTCTTATGGGATAGCTGGGTCATAAGGTGGTTCCATCCTTAATTTTTTGAGGATTCTCCACACTGCTTTCCATAGTGGCTGAACCAGTTTGCAGTCCCACCAGCAGTGTAGAAGTGTTCCTCTTTTTCCACAGCCCCTCCAGCATCTGTCGTTATTTGTATTCTTCATTTTTGCCATTCTAACAGGAGTGAGGTGGTATCTCATTGAAGTTTTGATTTGCATTTCCCTGATAGCTAATGATGTAGAGCATTTTCTCATATATTTATGGGCTTTCTGGATTTCCGCGGGAGAGAAGTTCCTTTTGAGATCTTTAGCCCATTTATCGATTGGATTTTTTG
>PVKS010036884.1:0-19030 GCA_004027875.1 Aplodontia rufa
AAAAAAAAAAAAAAAATTATTTGTGTGTTATAGTTGTACATAATTTAGGGATTTGTTGTTACACATTCATACATGCACACACTATAACAATACATTTTGTCCCAGTTCCCTCCCCAGCACTCCCTTCTCCCTCTCCCTGGTCCCTTTCCTCTACTAATCTCCTTTTGATTTTATATATATTTAATATACATATGTATATATATAGATGATTTTATATATATATAATCAAAAGTATATATATATACTTTTTCACTTTCAAATGTTTGTGTGGGAACTATTCAGTGTCTCAGAGGTGTAAAGTATACTATACAATATTTATATACCCCCTGTCCCTTCCACCTTTTTCTCCCTTCCTTCCTCCCCTCTCCTCTTCTCTTTCCTTTACTCAACCAGGCTTCCTTTAGTTTGTCTTCTAATTTGTGTTTGATGGATCATTATAGAATCTTGTCTTTCCCTCACCCTTTCCTGTGTTTTACTCTAGCATCCACATAGGTGAGAAAACATTTGACCTTTGGTTTCTGTGTTTGGCTAATTTTACCCAGCAGATATTCTCCATTTCTATCCATTTACCAGCAAAGATCATGATTTCATTTTTTAAATATCTGAGTAGAACTCCATTGTATGTACGTATGAGTAGAACTCCACTATTCAGGATCACAACTCCTTAATCCATTCATCCAAAGATGGGCATCTGGATTGATTCCATAATTTAGATATTGTGAATTGTGGTGCTATAAACATTGATATAGCTGTGTTGCTGTAGTATACTAATTTTATACCTTCTGGGAAAATACCCAGCAGTGGAATAGCTGGGTCATAAGGTGGTTCCATCCTGAATTTGTTGAGGAGTCTCGATACTGCTTTCTAGCATGGCTGCACTAGTCCACAGTCCCACCCACAATGTAAAAGACTTCCTTTCTTCCCACAATCTCTCCAGCAACTGTTGTTGTTTTTATTCTTGATATTTCCTGTCCATACTTTTAATTGCTATGAGAGAAAAATTTTAAAAAGTGGAGTATGATGATATCTACTCTTTTCTAATTAAAATTGCTAGGATGAAGTTTAAATTTCTTAGAGTTTACATGCGTTTTTAACTTATTCTTAATTCTCTGCTTTGTCATATGTTTTCCTAACATTTTTACTTCTAAGTACTGGAGAACTATCAGCAGTCCCTCTCATTGCATTTGTAAATGATGATGTCTCTGTGCATATCAATTCATTCCCTATTTTTTTATGATTAAACACTTATCTGAGGTGTCATCTGCAGAACTACTTTTTTTTTTCCTGATGCCCATAGTGTATTTCAGTGTTTTGATACTATGTGGATCTGGAATCAGAGGAGGGACTTGGTGCCAAATCTTAGTCTAGTGATCTTTCCAGTAGTAATTAAAAAAAAAAAAAAAAAAGAAAAGAAAAGAAAAGAAAAAGGATGAAGATTCTCTTTTAGAAATAATTTAAGTGCATATAAGGGGATTTGTCTTAATTTTTAGAAACGGTAATTTCTGTTTTCTGGAAAGAGCTAGGTAAAATGCTTTCCCTTGACTTTTTTAAAAAAAATTGTATATTTTTTAGAGCAGTTCTGGGCTTACAGCAAAATTGAGCAGAAGGTACAGAGATTTCATATTTACTTCCTCCAATCCCCTGACATTTATAGTTTGAGTCCTTTATATGGCTTATTGTGCAGGGGGAAGTGAAGGGAAGATTCACTGATTGAATACCACATGAGTACCTCAGGACTTCAGACAGACCGATGCAACATACATTGCTTAAAGGTAGGAAAAAATTTTCTTCATCTGGGCACAATTTATTTTCTTATGTGAGAAACTGATAAAAATGAAAATGTTAGTTGTTTTCAAACTGGTAACTTAAAAAAATAAAAATTCTCACCAGGTGTGGTGGCACATGCCTATAATCCCAGTGGCTCTGGAGAGTGAGGCAGGCAGATCACAAGTTCAAAGGCAGCCTCAGCAATTTAGTGAGACCCAAAGCAACTTAGAGAGACCCTGTTTCAAAATAAAAAATAAAAAGGCTGGAGCTCTTGCTCAGTGGTTAAGTGCCCCTGGGTTTACTCCCTGGTACACAAACAAACAAAAAATTCTGTAAAGCATATCTTTTGCTTTATAGCATGTCTATCATAAATGATATCATTTTTTCCAGTATCAATTCCCTCTTTCACTCTCATCATCACTTTGCAATAACATAGACTTGAAATCAAGGCAGCATGGTTCCCTTGTAGAATTTCCACTTTACATTTTGCTATTCCACTGAATCATACTGACCTTTCAGTATTTCAAATTGGTAAGGCCAATAGTTGATTGACCTGTATTCAGAAAATAATTGAATTTTAGTACAATCATACAGACAAACTGGCATTTGGGCAAGCGTTCTATTTATCACTATAAGCATTTAACTGAATTGATATATAATTTTTAAACCATTCCCCAATTTGTAGCCTCTCTGATTTATCTCTCAGAGCATATAATTCCTGAATATTTCATCATTTGTTTTTATATCTCTGTGGAATCAGCCAGGTTTTGATTTGCTATGGAACGCAACTCTCACAAGGTAGTTTTTTTTTTTTTCTTCACTTCCTTGGAAAAGGAGAATTTCGTAGAACCCTAAAGTCAGGTGGTAGTACGTGAGTTTACAGGCTGTTTAGGAGTTCCTTTGAGTCCCCTCTGCAATGTCCCCTCCACTGTCACATATTTGCTACTTGAATACTGGTGTAATGGGGAAATCGTCACCTCACTGCTATTATATGCCCTCAGGGGTAAACCAGGCTGGTTGCTTGTCCCACAAGGTGTGGTCCCTGTAACACGCGACAGTAGGAGCTCCATTTCTGTGCCCGAGCTTTCTGGAACCCTGGACATCTGGAGAGCGTGCTCTGCACTAGGAGCCAAGCTGCCACTGTTTAGACTGCAGGAAGGCAGGCTGACTTCATGTGGGACTGGAGGCAGGGGACAGCAGCTTGTAGAACATGGAGCGTCCTGGCTAGCTGCTTGCTAGAAAGACAACGTTTCAAGCCACTTAGTTTTCCAGATGTCCCTCTAAAAGTACATGATTGCCATTGGCGAGGATTAAAAAGGGAGAACATGTAATGCGTGAATTAATTACTCTTTTCCACTGATTATTTTTTACTTACCGTTTGGCAGCACAGCTTCCATAAATTTTTAGAATCTGTTTTGCTTTTTCTTCGCTTCCGAACAACTGTACAGAATGCTGATAGGCCCATAACCTTTCATAGTATGATTCTTATGCACATTCTTTTTCACTTGGTTCACACATTCTTCCTTACACCAAGAACTCTTTCTGTTTCTGCTTTCTGGAGAATATCATAAATTCATAACATAATAACATGATTTTAACAGCATCAGATCAACAACCAACATTTATGTTAACTTACGAATGGGATAGTTTGCTTGCATATTTTAACCTTCCTGCAAAGGAAATGATCATAAATGTAGTCCGATTACACTATTTTATCCAGGTGAGAAGGAATTATTTTAAGATATTAACCTGTTCTTTTCCATCAGTGTTTCCATCTTCTCTGCTCTCTCTGCACCCCTGTAGCTAACCCTGTAGCTAACCCTGTAGCTAACAGCCTGCTTGTCTTTCTGACATTTGTCATGAAGAAGCCTAAGCCCTTAGGGGAACTTAGAAAGTTTTTTTGGAGAGGGTACAAGGATGGTATTTAAGGATACAGACAAAAGATTTTGGCCAGAAGAAAGCAGAGGAGAGAGAGCAGAGGGTTCCTCTGAGCTGTGTGAGGGACACAGAGGGAGAAACAGGCAGGAGGTAGAAGAAATGAATTGGATGAATGCGAGAGCCCGGTTCAGAAAGAAGGATCCTGCTTCTGCTTCCGGCTGTGCTGCTGGGAAACGACTACCTGGTACAAGGAGTACGTGAAAACTGATAAGTAGTGGTTTTGTAAGAAAAAATTCCCTTTCTACGAGGGACTGTTCAGGCATAATGCAGTCTGTGACAAAGAATGCAGCAATTTGTGTGGGCTTCTGACTATGGATCCCTTACAAATTGTGCTTCCATTTTTCATAGCATCAATGGGAGAAGAGGAGATGAATAGAATTCTCAGGAAGGTTTGAAGGTAAATCTGTCCACTAACCCAGCAGAACAGGAGCTTTGGGAAAAGAGGTCATATTGAATGATACAAAATAAATGAGCAAAATACATACAAAGCGTGGACTGAGAATCATAGCTGCTTACAATCAAGAACTAGTTTTCTGGGGCTGGAGCAGTTGCTCTGAGGTTGGAGTGCTTACCTGGCATGTGCGAGGACCCACGTTTGAACCCCAGCACCACATACACAACTAAATGTCAGAAAAACAAAAACCAGATGAAAAGATACATAAAATTCTTTCTCCCCCCAAAAAAGCCCCCTGTTTTCTTTTTTCTGACTTAAAATATTGGCATAAAATTTTACATACAGTAAAATTCAATACACAATTCTGTGAGTTTTGGCAAACATTTAGTCTTAAAACCACTACCACCAAGGTTATGATAAAGAGTATTTTTCTCTTGCCTCAATTCTCCAGTACTACTGTGAGATTAATCCCTCTCCTCTGGCAAACATTGATCTGTTTTTGCTCTAATAGTTTTGGCTTTCCAAAAATTTCATGTAAATGCAAATCATACTTAGGAGTCTTTTGAGTCTGGCTTCCTTCACTTAAAAAGATGCATCTGAGATTTACCCATGTGGATGCATGTACCAACAGTTTGTTCCTTTCTATTCCTGAGTGTATTTGATTGCATGTACCACAGTTGTTGCTATGACTGTTAACTCGCAGGATTTTGTGTGAATACAGGCTTTCATTTCACTTGGGAAAACACCTAGGAGAGGGATTACTGCATTGTGTGGAGCGTGTTTAACGTCAGAAGATAGTGCCAAACAGCTTTCCAAGGCAGCCGTAACAGTTTGCACTCACATCAGCAATGTACGAGGAGTTCCAGTTGCTCCACTTTCTACTGTCATTTCAAAAATATTAGTTATTCTGTCGGGTGTAGAGGCACGAGCTTGTAGTCCCAGCACTCGGGTGGCTGAGGCATGAGTTTGAAATAAACCTAGGCAACATAGCAAGACTCTGCTTCAAAAATAAAAATCATTATTCTAAATATATTTATTGGGCTTATTTGCCATTTCGATATTTATGATGAATTATCAGATCAAGTATTTTGCCAACTTTAACCTTTGTTAATGCCATTACTGAATTTTTAGAGGTCCTTAAATATTCTGGCACTGAGTCTATAATGAGACCTATCACTTGGAATACAACTCCCAGGATATGACTGTATCTGTCCTATCAGTGCTTTTTGAAGAGCAAAAATTCTTTATTTGACAAAGTATAAGATACTGCTTTAGACTTTTGTGTCATAGCCAAGAACTCTGTTCTAAGATTAAAAAGTCCCTCTGTTTCTTCCAGGAGTTTTTTAGTTTGTACATAGAAGTTTTGGGTCTATGATTCATTTTGAGCTAAATTTTTGTGTAAAATACAGGGTATAGATCTAGGTTCTTTTTTCTTTCACTCAACTGTTTGAACATTCGTGGGACAGTTTACCTTTTCTTTGTTGACTTGCCTTTGCACCCTGCAGAAAGTCCTTTCACCGTGCTGAGGTCTGTCAACCTGTACATCTAACCTGCCTCTAGTACTAATGCTTTCGACTATTATGACTTAAAGTTAAGACCGGAAATTGAGTAGTGTAAATCTTCTAAGTTTGTCTTCTCTTTCTAAATTTTGAACCAGCTTGCCACTTCCTTAAAAAAAGAAATTCTACTGGGATTTTAACTGGAATTGGTTGAATCCGTACATCAATTTGGGGGAAAGTAAAATGAACAATTAGAATCTTGGCTCCATGGACATAATATTTATCTTCACTATTTATATCTTCTCTGATTTCCTTTTTTCAGTATTTTGTAGATTTCAATACACAGCCTTACAGATATTTTGTAGGAATATATGTATATGTGTATGTGTGTGCATTCATGTCAGTTTTTGCTGCTATTGTAAATAGTACTTTTAAGGCTTCACTTCCCTAGTATTCATTATTAATCTGTGGAAATGTGATTGGCCAAGTATCCGCCACCATTACTAAACTCACTTATTAGAACTAATAGCATTTTATTGGTATATAATTTTGATATTGGTACATATTTTGAGATCTTTTGAATATCATGGGACATGTGAATAGAGATGATTGATTTATACTTTTCCATTCTAAATATCTTTTTTTAACCTATTGTAATAGTTTAGATTTTCAGTGTAATTAAAAAAAATAGTGGAAACAGATATCCTTGTCTTGCTCCTGATCTTAGAAGGAAAGTATTCAGTTTTCAATCATTAAGTATGATGTGAACTTTGCTCTTTTGGAGTGTCCTTTATCAAGTTATATAAATTCCCTTTTATTTCTAGTTTGCTGGAACTTTTCATTAGTAATCAATGTCATATATTTGTCAAAGGCTTTTCCTGTGTCTACTGAGATGATCACTTGTTTTTTCTTCTTTGTTCTGTTGACATGATAAGTTACGTTGACTTATATTTTACATGTTGTACTGGCCTTGCATTTTCGGAATGAATTCCATGCAGTTGTAATGTACTGTACATTTTATATGCTTTTGGATTCTCTGCTAGTACTTTGGAAAGTTTTGCAACTATGTTCATGAGTGGCATTGGTCCATAATTTCCTTTCTTTCTCTATCTCTCTGCCTTTGGTCTCCTTCCATTTTTCCTTTCTTCCATTTGGCTTTGATATCAAGGTTATGCTGACCTTTTAAATTTAGTTGGAAAGTGTTACCACTTGTAATTCTTGAGGAATTTCTGTAGAATTGGTATTTATTGTTAAATATTACTTTTCATGATGAAAAGAAAATCCACACATTTAATTTTCTGAAAATATTCACCATACCTGGCAGGCAGCTTAAGTACCAAAACTGCATTATTTGCATTGGAGAGCTTCTGCACCAATAATTTGACTATGGAGTATTTTAGGGATAAGAAGTGAACACATCTCCAATGGCACTAGCTCTAGGGCTGACTTTGATGAATATGGAGTGAAAGAAACCAATTTGTTGTGCACAGATTTTGTGCCAGGCACCTACATACTATATGTTCAGGGTATCCTTAATAGTTCAAAAATTTTAAGCAGTAGGTACTGTTATTTGTAGGTGAAGGTAATAAATGAAAGCCTCATGAAATCTCGGTAATTTTGTTGTTTCTAACAACTTGGTTAAGTGATAGCACTGCACTTTATTTTAAATAATGCACTGTGTTTGCTGATTTTAAGGATAGTGCAGAATTTTATAAAATTGGAAAATAATTCATGAATAATAATATTTGGAGATTTCTAGTCTGTCTTCTACATGCATCATAATAGTGTTTAGAGAGTGAAGTGGGAGTGTGTGTCTCCAATATGTTTTTTACAGCCTTTTGCCAATTATTCAAGCACTAGGGAGAGATTTTCATAGACAGCACCTCATGGAAGGATGATAAAGATAGAACAAAGGGTACAAATTTCAAATAAGCTCATGCTCTTGAAAGCCAACAGAAAAAAAAGGTTTGAGAAAGTCATATCCTTATTTGTTTTAATTCCAAATTTCCTTAAATAACCAAAACCAAAGTGTGAAGGATTCAGGAAAAAAGATTTTATTCCATGAATGGCACATAGGTAAGAACTTTCCCCCCTAAGTTTTCCCAAGTAAGAGTTTGACCAGCAGTTGGGAAGAAGAGGATAATGGTGCTCAAATTAGATGTAGGCCCATCCTACATCATTGAGAAGGAGCCCAGTATTCCAACTTTCCACTTTGTGTAATCCTTGATTGCTGTTGCCCACAGAATTAAAAAAAAAAAACACACAGTGATGATAGAAACTATAGACAGATTGGAGGTATATAAGTATCAAAGAGATTGATAATTGCTTCCTCAGTTACAACCCTGAGGGGCTACAAGGACTTCTAGAAAACCTCAACTACCACAGGACTCTGGAGCTAAACTTTACCTGTGACTGAAGGAAGACAAACGCTATCCTGGTGCATGACTTTTTGTCATGGAAGTAGGAATTTCTGTTTTTGTGGAAGTAAATAGAAGAGAGCATCTATCCTTGTTCCACTTCTCCCACTCTTGGAAAGACTTGATCCCAGGACACACTCATGCTTTTCTAGGGAGGGGCCTATGGTTGCATTGTCTGTCTCTGCATGAGGAAGTTGTCTGTCTGTTAAATGCAGGGACTGGAGCATGAAGCTGAGCAGGGGGAAGAAGCCATTTTCTAAGTAGTGAAACTGCTTTTTTGACCTTCATTGATTTCTGGGTTGTCTTCAAATGGATCATAACTTCAGAGGAGAGAGGAGTGATTTTATTATCTTCCACCATAAAATCCAGCATATTGGTGTATGGATTGGGGAGCTTGAGAAATGGTCCCAAGTGCTTATATTTGGAGGCTGAACTCCAGGAGAAAGTGAGCCCTCTGCAATGGCTAAGACAATAGCTGTAGGCTTGGATACTTGGGTAGGCCAACCTTTCTTTGATATTGGACCTTGATGATTAGCTATGTGTCATGTTTTGTCCATACAGATGGATTTTCACTGGAATGGGCCTCCTCTATAACTCATTTGTGAAGGTGTAGACTTGTCCTATGCAGTTGTGTTTTATTCACCTTTAAAGTAGTAGTGGTTCCCTTGCACTTTGTCTTCCACCAGGATCATAGGCCTGGGCTTTAAAACTAAGTTCCATGAGGTTACAGTGGGTGAGATATGGCCTCTGGATTGCATTAGGTGCTACGAGTTAATTTTAGATCAGCTTGTATAAATTGTGTTACTCTAGTGTATTTGGAATTTCATTCAGCTCTAGGCCAAGGAGAAACCAAGGAGAAAGTTTGAATCTCACCACCTCTTTTCCTTTATGAGAATTCCTTGAGTTTGTTACCTCTTTTAATCTCCTAACAACTTAAAAATCCCTTTTAAAAAATCCTTTAGATACTTTTCTCAGGAAAAAGCAAATCAAAGCCATGGTGTGATTATCAAATTATATCTAGTAGAATGGCTTCTATCAAAAAACTAGAAAATAACAAGTGCTGGCAAGGACATGGAGAAAATAGAATGTTTGGGCACTATTGCAATAAATGTAAAATGTTATAACCATTATGGAAAACTGTATAGAAATCCCTTAAAAATTGCAAATAATATTAGTATATGATTCAGCCATTCCTCTTCAAGACATACATCCCAAATAATTGAAAGCAAGGTCTCATAGAGATATTTAGGTACCTATGTTAATAGCAGCATTATACACAGTAGGCAAAAAGTGGTAGCAGCTATCACGTCCATTAACAGATGATTCAACAAATGATATGTAGTATATACATATATCATAATAGTATTCATCACAAAAGGAAGGAAATTCTGACATGTGCTACTACAGGCATGGATGTTGAGGACTTCATGCTGAGTGAAAAAGGCCAGTCACAAAAAGACAAATACTGAATAATTGCACCTGAGTGAGCTACCAAGAATAGTTATATTAATAGAAAGTAGAATAATGGTTGATAGGGGAGAGGGGAGGGAGGATGGAAGTTGTTTAATGAGGGTGGAGTTTCAGTTATCAAGAAGAAAAGAGTTATAGGGATAGATTACCCAACAATATGAATGTACTTCACATTACTGGACTGTGCACTTACAAAGTAGTAAAGATGATAAATTTTATGTCTTGTTTATTTTACTGTGATTGAAAATGAAAGTAATGGGCTGGAGTGGTGCCTTGGTGGCTACAGAACTTGCCTGGCATGTGCGAGGACATGGAATTTGAACCCCAGCACCACATACACAACTAAGTGTTGGAGCGATGAAAATCAGATGAAAAATTAAATAAAATTGATTCTCTCTTTCTCTCTCTCTCTCTCTCTCTCACTGTCCCTCTCTCTTTATATACAAAATGAAAGTAACAAAAATATTTAAAAATCCTCTAAAAGACCAGTCATATTTTGCTGTATCCCCTTTTCCTTTCATATTTGTTTGCTTATTTTCCAAGTTCTAACACTTTGCCTTAAGGAAATCTCTCTTTTTTTTCCATTTTAACAGTCTTGTTTCCTTTACCAAAGGTAAAATTTATTGCAAATAATTTCTTGGAAAGTAAAAATTCAGGGTAGTGAGAGTGAGGGCCAAGAGGGCAAAGAATCTTTCCCAGGGCAAGCAGAGATAAGTAGTGGGATGCTGAGCTGGCAACATGTCAATAACAAATCGGTCATGCGAGTCATACCTAGAAGGAGACAGTTTACTCCCCAGCCCCTTCCCACCACCCAGCACTCCATAGTAATTTCTTATCGAAGGGAGTTTATACCATTATGTTTCTGGGTGACATAACCTGACCCCTTAAAAGGGACATCCCTAGAAGCCAGGTCCTCTGTACTGTGGTATAGCATATCATCTCATTTATCAGGAAGGTTGTGTTAACAGATGAGGAGGTGTTAGAGATGGAATCTAGAGCTGTTTAAGAGTAAGCTACCAAGTGCCTGAGAAATGAATGGGAACCTTTTAGAACTGTGGGGGTAGAGACAGTGAGAGAGAGAGAGAAAAAGAGAATCAATTTCATTTAGTTTTTCATCTAGTTTTCATTGCTCCAACACTTAGCTGTGTATGCGGTGCTGAGGTTCGAACTCACTGTGCCCCAAACAGAAAGGTGGACTAAAGGAAAACACAGTAAGTCAATAAGAAATGGTACCCAGATTTGGTATATATATTGAGCAACATGTTTAAAATGTGAACACCCAACACCAAGATATGTGAACAGATTAGATTTGGTTGCTAAAAAATACAAACAGAAAACACAGAACTTTTGTTTCACCTTGGGAAATTTCCTGTATTATTAGGGGTAAGTAAAGTTGCTATAATGCTGTATATCAGTGTCTGCTAGAGGTAGTGACAATAAATCCTATGCTAAAACTGCCTAACTAAAGGAGGGCCTGGAGGCTGTGCCATTCTTAATCCACTCTGCCACATGGGCTGCAAATGCTTAGAAGTTCAATGTGCTGGATGGAAGAAAAATGAACAAAAAATGGCCTGATGACAAGGGTTGCCACTGCTGAAATGTCGAAACTTCTAAAAAGGCAGGAAGATGCTTTCTGAAGAGAAGTTGAGAGTGAATTTTCCCACCCATAGTTATGGCAAACCTCCTTGCTTAAAGTCATCTAATGAACAAGGATTTCACTTGGGGATTTCTCTCCAAGTTTAAGTTCCAAGTCATAGACTCTGGACAAAGACACTGACACACAGGGTAAAGGATGTGGATATTGTTTTTCTCTCTACTTTCTTTCCCTCAGAGATCCTGGCCATCTGCTTAGGTCATGATAACAGCTGTGTGTCTCTGGGTTTCAGACTTGGAGATCTAAGAGCATCCTTTTGACTGGGAGAATTGATCTAGACACTGAGAATTTCCTTTTTTCCCCTCTTGCTGTACTATTTTGAGGGCATGAAGAAGGCATTGCCATAATTTATCTACTAACTTCCTGGTTCCTTTCACTAGTGGAGCATTTGAGAGGCTTGATTGGGTTGATTTAATTGGGAAGATATTTTTGGAATTGCTCCTAACCACTGGGGGAGAACTCAGGCTGGGGTAATACACTGGCTGAAATGAAAGAGAAAAATATTATGGAAGATTGTGCTTCTTGGAACATAACTTACAATGGGAAAGGACATTTATCTTTGAATCTTATTTTTTCCTGGAATTTGGTAGTGAGTTGAAGTTCTTTTTGTTTAAAACTTCAATATTTAAACTTGCAGTTTTTATAATTCCTTTTAATCTAACTTTTGATCTCATTATCTCCATATATTGGATGATGTGGATGGAAATAATTTTATAAGAAGAGGATTTTTTTCCCTAGAACATGGTATGAAGTACTATTCCTTTGAAGATCTTTATTTTTAAATTGTTTTTTAAAGAGAGAGGGACACAGAGAAAGAAAGAGAAAGAGAGAATCAATTTTATTGGTTTTTCCATCTTTCTTTCGTTACTCCAACACTTTGCTGTGTACATGGTGCTGGGATTTGAACTCGCGTTCTTGCACATGCTGGGGAAGTGCCATAACTGCTGAGCCACCGCTCCAGCCCTTCTTTTGCAGGTCTTATAGGCAAATGCTGAACTGGTTAACTTGGTGCCAGGAGGATACACAGAGCAATGGGTTGGTTTATTGAGGCAACCTATTTCTTGAAAGTGGGACCTACCTCACTTTGAAGAGGCAACTGGTCTCTTCCTCCAAGGGTAAACAGCCAACCTGCTTATAGGTGGCATGCATTAGAGATCATAAAGTATTTAAAAATCTTTCGCAATATTAAATTGTGTTTTCATACCACCTTCAGATTTAGCCAAGAGGCTTTGTTATCCTTGGTTTCTAAAGGATAAAAACAAAGACATATGGAGTAACGATTTGCCCAAAGTCATGTATCTACTTTTTGCTCTGTAAACTATTTGTCTTTGCTATTTCTAAATAATAACATGAAATAAGATGAGCAGAATATAGAAACCTCAAAACAGAATTTGAATCAACCTGGACACACAGGGCATTTTACAAAGATGTAAAATTTTATTTATGTTAATATAAAATTTCACAACATATTGTATCTATACTTCTTTTTTAAAGAGAGAGAGAGGGATGGTGAGAGAAAATGAGAGAAACAATTTTTATTTAGTTTTTCATGTAGCCTTCATTGCTCTGAGACTTTGTTGTGTACGTGGTGCTGGGGTTTGAACTCGCATACTCGTGCATGCCAGGCAAGCGCCGTAACTGCCGAGCCACCACTCCAGCCCTGTATCTATATTTTTTAATCAAACATATTTGCAGGGCACAATAGGTGCAACATATATTCAGTAGTACTATGAAACTCATAGCAGTGAACTAATATGGGGTAGTATATTGAGACAGAGACAGGTTTGGTTTATAAGAGCTCACCTTGTAGGGAGAGTCATAAAAATGAAGATGGCTGTGACCCCTGATCGTGTGTGTAAGCACTCAGCTCTGATCCATGATCGTGTGCATAAGTACTATAAGCATTTTTAGTCCTGAGTATGTGCATTTAAGATGAATCATGAGAACTACTTTTTTCTGAAAAAACAAAAAGTGACATTCTAGTTTGCTTTGAAAGTCACCTCTCTTTCCAATCTACATTTTCTGAAGCTTTCTTATTCCCAAGCATGTGGAATTCTTCAGTGTGATTGCCATCAGTTACCAATATTGTTTGACTTCCCTGTTTTAATTACTCCAAAACTATGTAGCTGCTATTTTCTCTCATTTATTCATTCATTAGACAAATATGGTTTGGGGAATCCAAATGGCTTTAGTTTCTGTAGGTAAGACCACAACCACAGCTAATAAGTGCTTGTGTCAAGGAGTCTACAGCTAGACATTGATTTTTTAAAAAAAGTTATTTTCAGACTATGTGGCAAGTGCTGTGAGAAAGATAGGTGGTACAGCATAGTTTGCATTCATATGAAAGTGACATCCAACCAGTTTCCAGAGCAAAATAGCACCGAGGTTTTAGTCCTGTGAGAGATATAACAACTGGTTGGCTAAATGGATTGGAATAGGTAAGACTGTTAAGAGTGCTAAGGAATTTTTGTCCAACTTATAGCTGAGAGGGAAATCTGGTCAATCCCTGATATGCGTCACATGATTTCAGGGTTTTGAAGATCTTCTCAATTTCTCCTTCTGGTCATGAACCCGTGTGAGCCCAAGTTTCCTTATTATCTCTCTGGTTCTAAAGGAAAGTGAGGGGATAGGGAAATTTAGATAGATAATAAAGCATTGTATTCAATAACAAGGAAATGAGGACCATGTGGGGAAGCTAAAGGTCAATTTCTGGATTGTACAGTACTGAGTTGAGCAAAAAGCCTTTGTCCCAAGTGAGGTAGGTAGCAATAAGGACTCAGATCTGTACATTTTGATATTTTGTAGGATAAAACCAAAAGAACTATCAGAAGAGTTTAATTATGACTAGATTTGGTAGATAAACCAGAATGTTTGTTGGTGTTAGTGGCTGAAAATCCTCTTTTTCAGCTTAGTCCTTGTGGAAGAGTCAATTCTGTGCTCTCCAGACTGCTTCCTTAGCCTGGATGCTCCAGCAGACTGCATGTCTCAGACCCCTGAGATTAGGTCAGGATGGAGTTTCGTGTGAGTGAGTTTTGGCCTAAAGAATGATCAGCAGACATGTAAACCACATCTAAACTTGGCCTTTAGAAATATCTCACATAATCCGCACCCGCCTTTGATTTCATCATGAATTAGGGGAATAATAATATTATACTTTCTTTGTAGTTAAAAAGCAGAAGCAACTTAAATCCTTCGTTCATGGCTTAGAAGGACTATTGGATAGAGTCAGTCTATAGTGGACCTTTATATCCACAAGAAGCAAATGAGCTTCTGGTATTTCTAGGAATGTTTGTTCCTGAAGCAGAGCCTGACCTACCCCAAAACGTGCTGTCTTCTTTCTGGAGCTCTTCCTATGCTTTCTTTTGGACTTGGTTGGGGCTTTTTGTCATAATAAGCCTGATAATATATTGGACAGAGGAAGTGCAGAGCTGGAATAAGTCAAGCTTTATTTTTTATTTTTTTGGTTTGTGTAGAAAAAGTAGTGAATTGACAATTGGCACAATAGCCAAACTATGTGGGTGTCCATCAGTGGATGAGTGGATAAATAAAATGTGGTATGAACACACAATGGGGTTTTATTAAGCCAAAAAGAGAAGGGAAATTATGTCATTTTGAGGAAAATGGATGAAACTGGAGACCATTATGTTAAGCGAAATAAGCAAGCTCAGAAAGTCAAGGGTCATATGTTTCCTCTCATATGTGGAAGCTAGAGAGGAAAGGGAACAGAATGGTGGGGAGGTGTGTCAGGAAAATCAAGGAGAGATTAGTATAGGAGATGAAAGAAATCAGTGGGGAGGGCAAGGGGAGGGAAAGGGGAAATACTGGGGAATGGTACTGACCAAACTGTTTCGTTATAGTATGTGTGTACTAATATGTCACAACAAATTCCACCATTATGTACAATTATACTTCACCAATAAAATTTGGTAAAAAGTGATAAATTGAGATGAAGTTTTTCAAAATGAGTCTAATGAAAAGCAGATGTATGGATTAAACATATGAGGTTAAATTTGGATGTGTTATGTTGGAAGGATATTTAGCCTTGCGACTTCATAAACATCAAGGATGAGCATATTTGTCTTATATGTTTAATTTCCTATGGTATCTACTACCTGCATACAATTTATAATTGCTAATGGATTGGTTCCTTCCTTCAACTGAATTCTGGAGAAAATCTGGCTTTCTGAGTCAATGAATTCCCAGGGCGGTGACGATGTTTATTTTTTATGCCTGAAATTGTCTTGAATTGTCCACATGATCACACGAAGTACCTTGTTTAAATCACAGTAGTATAATTATGCTGAATTCAACATCTATATTTTCCTGAATATTTTTATGTAGCATGCTGTCCCTCTTCTTAAAAACATTTCTCATTGGTAGATTGTAAAAGCCAGCATCAAACATCAAATCCAAGTTTGTTACACAAGCAGTTCAGAAGGTCAGAATGATCTTCACAAGACGCATACCAGAAGCTAACTCAATTTTTTATTTTCCCCAAAGACTTTTCTTGTGAAATCTGGTTTTCACATCTTCCTATGCTTTTTCTTAATAGATTGCTTTTATATTTCAAAATATAATCATGAGAACGTGTTTTAGCAAGGTTATTGGGTTTTATTTATCTTCAAAATCTCTTGTGTGGTTGTTTGGAGTGGCTCCCTGGATGAGTGTTTTGCATGGAGTGGGTATTAAGTAAGTATGTGTTGGCCAGGTTAAAGATCTGAGCTTGAGCTGGAAGGCAGATTAGCGGTCCTCTAGTCCGATCCTGCCCTTCTGTAGTTGAAGAAACCAACACCGAGAGAATCAAAGCCATTCAGCTAAGGTCACACAGGTTAGATGCTGTTATTACTAATAATGCTATTCCTTTAATTCTGTGTGCAACTGGGTAATTTCTCAAAGCCATCATTTCTCTGCTTTGATCCTGACAATAACAATGTGAGATAGAAACACATATCATCAATCCTTTTGGTTTTTTAGCAAATGAAGAAATTGAGGCCCAGAAAAACCCAATCAACTAGTTGGATCATTGTATTCATTGATTCTGCATATATTGATTGAACGTCTATATGTGCTGGGCACTGTTCTAGTTTTGTTCTAAAAACAGACAAAGGCACTGTTCTCTTTTCATCAGGTAAAAGAGAGAAAAACACTAAGAAATAATGGCTGAAATGAGCAATTTGCCTCCTGACTCCTTTCCAGTGTATTTCTCTCTGCATCTTTGTTAATTAATTAAAACAAATAAATATCTGGTGGATTGATTAATTCTCTGTTACTGAAAAGAAACAACCACTTGAAAGAATTTATCCTGTAAAGAATGCAGAGCATTTCAGATGCAGCAATAAAAAAAGGGCTTCAGAGAGTTATATAATTTTATGTGCTCAAGAGAATATGGGGAAACATCAGTACATGTTCCCTTTCTCTCCAGCTTTGAGATTTATGATTGGTCTGTTACAATAATAATAACTGCATATTGGCGCAAGAAATATATTTGATTCAGTGGGTAACATTTGACAGCCCTAACTTGTGAAATGTAGAAAAGTTCTTGCAGGAAGCTCAGCAGAATATGTAATACACAAGAAGGTATTCAGGGAACAGAAAAATAAAATCAAAGGAAACTGCTACCCAATCTGTTTCATTAAATATGAAAATTAAAATGCCTTAACAAAATGCTTTCTCTTCCTCTCTCCTCCCAACAAACAAAAGCTTTGGTAGGCAGCCCGAAATTGCTCATCAAGGAAAAAGACCAGACTCAGATTTTAAATGGCTTCTTCTGAATGAAGCAATTAATGCTAAAAGGAACATGTTGTCTCCTCAGCATTTGTAAGGTAAGACATTCATTGTGCCTGCTGGCACTCTGTCAAGCCTCTCCTCAGCCTAAGCAAGTACAGAAATGGGAAATGGTTTGCTGCCTGTGCCCTTGACCTCTGGTAGTCAGGAAGATTTGGCTGATTAAGTTGACAGGAGCAGTCCTCTCTCAGACCAGGAATGTGCCTGGGAAGTACAACTCCAAGTCTCTCTCAGACTCTTATTTACTGGCATTGGCAGGTACAGCAGGGTTTACATCACTTCCATTTGCAGAATAGAAATTTCACCCTACGATTGTTTAGATTTTGAAATGCAATTCAAGTAATGCAACAGAGTATTTTTACTTAGCTATGTTTGCCCTGATTGTTTGGCTTTTTCAAGAATATCACCTTCTGAGGGTGGAGTGGTGGCTTGGCGGTTACCACGCTTGCCTGGCGTGCATGAGTACACGGGTTCAAACCCCAGCACCCACGTACACAGCTAAGTGTGAGAGCAATGAAGGCCATGTGAAAAACTGAATAAATAATTGATTCTCTCTCTCTCTCTCTCACTGTCCTTCTCTTAAAAAAAAAAATTACCTTCTGCCAGGCTCAGTGGTGCATGTCTACAACCCCATTGGCTTGGAAGGCAGGAGGATTTCAGGTTCAAAGCCAGTTTCAGCAACTTAGTGAGATCCTGTCTCAAAATGAAAAATAAAATGGGAAAATGGTTTGGGGATGTGGTTCAGTGGTTGAGCACCCCTGGGTTCAATCCCTGATTCAAAAAAAAAAAAAAAAAACAAAGAAAGAGAGAGCAAGGAAGAAAATTACCTTAAAATATTTTACTGTGCATTTACTCACAAACTTGCACATTTATTCAGAACACATGAATGGATGTGTTCCAGCGTGCCAGAGAGCCCCAGCGTGCCAGAGAGCCTCAGCTTGGGAAGGCTGTGGAGTGTGTATGTAAAGTAAGAGACAAGGTACTGATATCAAGCAGCCTAGTCTCAGGGTGCAGCAGGAAGAGAATTTCTGATGACATACTACACGGTGGCTTAGAAAGAAGCAGGTGCACAGTGAAACTGGAGCTCAGGAGGGGCGGCAAGAGCCTTTCCTGTGCAATGAACTATGGCAGTTGCTTTCAGCCTGTGCCATCAGGGACCTCAGATGGTGGTGGACAGGGATGACCAAAAGGGTGTGGGTTACTGTTGTTCTCCCAGATCTTTGCAAGGGAAAGACTTTTTCTTTATTTGTGTCATGTGTATATATATATATATGTATTTTTTCTAAGTATTTTTTAGAACAAAGGGATATATATCTATAGCTCCACTTTTCTTTATTAACTAATTCAACTCACTAATAATCTTGGCAATAGGAGGCGAATTTCTTCTCATTGTATATAGCAGAAATTCTTTTTTTTTAACACAGAGGGACAGTGAGAGAGAGAGAAACAATTTTTTTATTTAATTTTATATGTGGCCTTTGTTGCTCCAAGACTTTGCTGCGTACGTAGTGCTGGGGTTTGAACTTGCGTACTCACGCATGCTGGTCAGGCGCTGTAACCGCCAAGCCAGTGCCATAACTGCCGAGCCACCTTCCCAGCCCTCAGAAATTCTTTTTTACATGAACATTTATTATTTCAAGGTCAGTGCTAAAATTCATGATCCCTATTTCTTCCTCCATGAAACCAAATTAATGAAACATTTTTTTTTACATTTAATTTGGGAAGGTCGGCAATCAACACAGAGAAAAATAAATATTTTTTGAATAGATGAGTGATGTCAGAGACTAAAACTATCTTTGCTGAAATCAACCTTTATTAAAGAAATCCAAATGTTGATTTTACTGGCCTCAAAGTTAGATAAACTTTCTACCAAAGCCATAATAGATTGTGCAAGAAGAACTTACATGATGCAGTAACCTTTCTTTCCTTCAGTTTAATAGGTAATTTTTCTATTCCAATGTTTACTCCTTTTCTTTCAATCTCTGAGAGTGAAAGTGTATTTTATTCTTTTAGTTAATTTCTATGCAACTACATAAAAAGTGCCCTTATCTTCAAACAACTGGTTTTTCTTATGGCTTTCAAAATTTGCTTTATGATAATAACATGG
>PVKS010036885.1:7599-19126 GCA_004027875.1 Aplodontia rufa
TATGTACCACAGTTTTTGGATCCATTCATCCAGTGAGGGACATCTGGGTTGTTTCCATAGTCTAGCAATAGTAAATTGAGCTGCTATGAACATAGATATTGCTGTGTCACTATAATGTGCTGATTCTAAATCCCCTGGAAAGATACCCAGGAGTGGAATAGCAGGATCGTATGGTGGGCTCATCCCTAGTTTTTTGAGGATTCTCCACACAGCTTTCCAGAGGGGCTGTACCAGTCTGCAGCTCCACCAACAGTGTGTTAGTGTCCCTATCTCTCCACATCCCCACCAGCATCTATTATTGTTTATTTTCTTCATTTTTGCCATTCTGACTGGCGTAAGGTGATAGCTTAATGTGGTTTTCATTTTCATTTCTCTGATAACTAGAGATTTAGAGCCCTTTCTCATGTATTCATTGGCTTGATCAATGTCCTCTGGTGAGAAGTTTCTATTTAGCTCTTTGGCCCATTTATTAATTGGGTTGTTAGTGTTTTTGTAGTTGAGAATTTTGAGGATTTTGTAGATTCTGGATATGAGACCCCTGTCAGAGGAATCATAGTCCATGATTCTCTCCATTTCTGTAGGAAACCTCTTGACTCTTTTGATTGTTTCCTTGGCAGTACAAAAGCTTTTTAGCTTTATGGCATCCCATTCACTGATTTTTTACTTTACTTCCTTCACTTTAGGATACATATTAAGAAAGTCTTTGCTTACTCCCAAATGCTGAAGTGTTGGACCTACTTTGTCTTCTATCACTTGCAAGGTAACTAGTTTAATTCCTAGCTCCTTGATCCATTTTGATTTGATTCTTGTGCAAGGAGAAAGATATGGGTCTAATTTCAGCTTTCTGCAAGTGGCTGACCAGTTTGTCCAGCACCATTTGTTGAAGAGGCTGTCACTCCTCCATGTAATATTTTGCCCCCCTTTGTCAAAAATCAGATGTTTAAAGATTTGAGGGTTTGTTTCAGGGTCTTCTATTCTATTCCATTGGTCTTCTTTCCTGTCTTGATACCAGTACCATGATGTCTTTGTTACTACAGCTCTATAGTATAGTTTTAAATCTGGAATGGCAAAACCACCTGTTTCATCTTTCTTGCTTAGAAGTGTTTTGGCAATTCTTGGTTTTTTGTTGTTCCAAATGAATTTGAGAATTGCTTTTTCTATGTCTGTAAAGAACGACATAGGTATCTTTATAGGGATAGCATTAAATCTATATAGGGCTTTCGGTAGAATGGCCATTTTTATTATATTAATACTGCCTAACCAAGAGCATGGGACATCTTTCCATCTTCTTAGGTCGTCTTGGATTTCATTCTTCAATGACCAATAGTTTTCGTTGAAGAGATCTTTGATTTCCCTTGTAAGGTTAATTCCCAAGTATTTTATTTTTTTCGAAGCTGTTTTGAAAGGGACTGATTTCCTGACTTCTTCTTCAGTCCTATTATTATTAGTGTATAGGAAAGCTATTGATTTATGAGTGTTGATCAATTGCTATTTTTTTTGAAGAGAGAAGGACAGTGAGAGAGAGAGAGAGAGAGAATAAATTTTTATTGAACTTTTCACATGACTTTCATTGCTCCAACACTTAGTTGTGTACGTGGATGCTGGGGTTTGAACCTGTGTATTTGTGCATGCCAGTTAAGTGCTGTAACTGCCGAGCCACCGCTCCAGCCCAATTTGCTAATATTTTGTTGAGGCTTTATCCATCTATGTTCATGACAGTTAATAGTCTAGATTTTTTTCTGTTCTTATTTTCTAACTTAACTGTTAGTGCTGAAAATTTCTCTTTAAACATTGCTGTAGTTGCATCATTTTCATTTAGTTCTAAAATATTTTCTTTCCCTTGATATTTTCTCTTTGATTCAAAGGTTATTTATAAGTATTATTTAGATTTCCAAGTTTGGGGGAATTTTCCACATATTCTTCTATTATTTCTAGCTAAATTACATTATGGTCATAGAACATATTTTATATTATTTCAATTATCTTAAATATAAATTAAAAGTAAATTTAAATTAAGGACTGTTTTATGACCTGGGATATAGACTATCTTGGTGATGGTTCCAAGAGCATTTAAAAATATTGTGTATGCTTTTGCTGCTGTATGGAATGATATAAAATGGGAAAATTGTTGTATTTGGTTGAATATTTTCAGTTCTTTTGTATCCTTGCTGATACACTCTGTCCACTTATTCTATTGATTATTAGAAAGGGAGTTTTGAAGTCTGCAGTTACAATTGTGCCCTTTTCTCCTTGCAGTTTGCTCAGGTTTTGTTTTGTGTATTTTGAAACTCTGTTGTTGGGTGCAACACGTTCAGTATTGTTAAGTCTTCTTGGTGAATTGACTCTTCTTTGTCCCTGTTAATTTTACTTACTTCAAAGTCTAATTTGTCTGATATTGATATAGGAACTGTAGCTTGGTTTTGTGTATGGTATATCTGTTTCCATCCTTTTTCTCTAATTCATCCTTACTGTATTTAGAACAGGTTTTTTTTTTTTTTGGTAGATGACGTTTAGTTGAATCTTGGAAAAGATATGCATATGTATACAAATTCATTTTCCAATTCAGCAATCTTCATCTTTGAATTAGTATGTTTACATTATTTACATTTAATATAATTGCTAGTAAGATTGAATTTAGCTGTACCAGTTTATTATTTGTTTCCTATGGTCCTCTCTGGATTTTTTGCTTTTTTGTTTGTTTGCTTGTTTGATTTTGTTCCTCTTTTTTTCCCTTTATTTTTTCTTTTTTTCTTTGTTTCTTTTTTGCTGCTTGGCCTTCTTTTTTATTTTTCATTTTTTAATGAAACAATATAATATATTTATATTCTGAAAATTAGATTTACCCCTTAGAGCCCCTAATTACCCACCCTTGTCCCTTCCTCCCTCTCCCCTCCTTCCCAGTACATCTCTATGATTTTTTTCCCTTTCTTGACCTTTTCTTAGGTTATTTAAAAGTTTTTTAGTAACCCATTTTAGCTTATCTCTTGTTTTTCTGTATATATGTCTTATTATTTTTGTGAATATATACGTTTATATAAATATATATTTGTATAGTTTCTTAGTCGTTACTCCAGGTATTCTGGCATACAGTTTGACTCTTACAGTTTATGTCTGGCTAATATTTTACCACTTCAAGCAGAATGTAGAAACAACAGCGATATATACATCCCATTTTCTCCCCCCTCTTATGTTTTGGTTGTTTTATGTGCATACGACATTCATGTGCTTTGGAAACATCTCAAGACAATATTCTAAGTTTGTTTTAAATTTTAATATGTGTTTTAAAGAACATAAAAAAAAGAAATTGTCTATTATATTTAGATTTTTACCATTTATGTTACTATTCATTGCTAATCTTCTAAGTTCCCTCTGGTGCGATTTCTCTTTTACCTGAAGTGACTCCATTAGCTGTCTTGTTTTCTTTTGTTTTTTAATCAGAGCTGCTGGTGATAAATTATCTTCATTTTTTTCTGCATCTTATGCTATCTTCATTTTACCTTAATTCCTAAAGGATGTATTTGCTGGATACATTCTTGGGCTGCTAATTTTTTTCCAGCTTTAAAAATGTTGCTTCATGCAGCTGGAGCAGGGGCTCAGCAGTTACAGCACATGCCTGGCATGCATGAGGACATGGGTTTGAACCCCAGCACCACATACAACATAAAGTGTCAGAACAAGGGCCACATGAAAAACTAAATAAAATTTATTCTCTCTCTCTCTCTCTCTCTCACTGTCCCTCTTTTTTAAGAGAGAGAGGGACAGTGAGAGAGAGAGAAAGAAAGAAATCAACTTTTATTTAGTTTTTCACGTGCTTTTGTTGCTCCACTACTTCATTGTATATGTGGTGCTGGGGTTCGAACCTGTGTCCTCATGCATGCCAGGCAAGTGCTGTAACCACTAAGCAACCACTCCAGCCCCATGTCTCTCTCTCTCTTTAAAATATAATGTTGCTTCACTACATTTCAGCCCTCATAATTTCTCATGAGGAATTCATAGTCATTAGAATTGTTGTCCCTTATACACAATTTACAAATTTCTCTGGTTGCTTTCAAGATTTTTCTGTCTTTGGTTTCAGTGGTTTGCTTATGCTGTGTCTCAGCATGAACTTCTTTGGCTTTTCGTATTTGGAGTTCACCAAGTCTCTTGAACAGATGAGTCTGTATCTTTCTCAAAACTTTTGAAGTTTTTAGCCAATTTCATCACATTATCCTGATACTACTCACTGTAGAAATTACCCCTCATGTTGATCATTAGTTTTTTGGGTGCATTCCCTTAGACCCAAACAATACAGATAAAACTGTTTAGAAGATTTTCAGTATATATTTTTCATCCCTGAGGTATAATACACAAGAAAAAAGCACGTTTGATAAATTCACTCCCTCAAATGAAAATGTCCACCTAACTAACATAATTGGAGACTCTGGCAGATCCCAGAAACAGAAGAAGTAGGGCACAAAGAAACTAATTTGTGTGTGTGTGTGTGTGTGGGCGCGCACGGTTGCAAGTAACACAGCCAGGACCCCTGGTAAAACATACAAGATCTCATTCAATTCCTACAAGAATCTCATAAAGTTAGTAGTAGTAGGATTCTCTTTTTTACACATGGAAACAGAGACTCAGAGTGAACATAATGTGCTCATGATCCCACAGCTTGTAGGTGGAAACAGATTCAAGGTGGTCTAGTTAACTCCAAAGCCCATGTTTTCTGCAGTAGGAATTGCTACCTCCCAGCTCAAGCAAGAAAAAACTGAAGACTGAGGGTCAAGGACAGAGGAGGGAAGCATTGGATTCAAACCTCTGTCATTCATTCCTCACAGACAGAAGGGGGAATGTCTGCAGCACCCCTGGAAAGGAGCAACTGACTTTCTGATGGAATGGTTCTGAGCTGATTGTTTAAGATAGAAGTGCCACTCTGAGAATGAAATGACAGCTTTAACGTGGCTCATTGGAGACCTGATCTCAGATCCTCTGGGACCACTGTTCATTCAAAATAAAAACACAATAAGTGTATTTGGCTATTTAGGGCTTGGAGCTTGTTTCTACCCAGGTCTGGGTAGAGCCAAAAGTGTAGGTATGAGCCAAGAGTTGATTTAAAAGGAGGTGTGGCTGGGGGCTGGAGAGTTGGATCAGCGGTAGAGCGCCTGCTTGGAATCCACAAGAGCCTGGTTTGAACCCCAGCACCACATACACACCTAAGTGTTGGAAGAACAGAAACCAGATGAAAAAAAAAATTAAATGAAATTCACTCTTTCTCTAAAAAAGAAAAGAAAAGAAAAGAAAGGTGCGGTTTTGTTTGTTTTAGTTTTTTATTTTTTTAAGAGAGAGGGACAGTGAGAGAGAGAAACAATTTTTATTTAGTTTTTCATGTGGCCTTCGTTGCTCGGAGACTTCTTTGTGTAGTTGTGCATGCCAGGTAAGCACCATAACCATCAAGCCACCGCTCCGTACCCTGGAGGTGCGGCTTTTGACCTTTCCTATTTATTCTACTTCTTCATGCCCCAACATACCCTCCCTCCGTCTGCAGAGCACAGCATTCTGGAAAAGGTGCCCTCACCCTATCTGAACTGGGCTATTTGCTCTCCAGGGTGGTATAACTAGGAACCAAGCCAGAATTTCCCTTTCCCTCTAATTCTAAGAAATTTCCCAGTAAGCAGTAGGTGAGCTTTTAGGAGAAAACAGGTAAGCCTACCACAGGCATAAACCCCAAGTTTCCCAGTGATAGTGTCAATTTCCCTGTTATACCCCACAGTTTGGAAAAGAATTTCTCCCCACTGTCTCACATCTTCCTTAGGTAATAATTTTCCTTTCCCAGGAAAGAAAAGTGTCCAATATCTGGTTTTCAAATCAGGCGACCACGCACTTGTTCCTCCAGTTCGGAAGCTGGGAATCCATATCAAGGCTGGTCTCCCCGAGGCTGGTTTGTTTGCTCTAATTAGCTTTGAAGTTTACCAAAGACTCTTCTGGCCACCCCCACCCCCAGCAGCATCTATTTGCCTGCAAGTCTCCTTTCCTGGGATATTTCTTTTGGAACATAGTTGGGATCCAAGTCCCCAGTCCATGCCTGACCAGTTACCAGCTGTGTGATTTGGAGTGAATCACTTAATGGCTCTGAGTCTCAGCGTCCTCACTCCACGAGAGGCGAGTCATCCCTGCCTCCTACTCAGTGTTGGTCGCAAACCAGAGGGGGTTTGTGAAAGTACATTGGCAATTCTAGAGGCTGGTGTGGATGAAAATAACATCTTTGTGAAAATTCTTGGCCCACTAACCTAACAGCTGCCACCTCATTGTTCAAAATTCAGCAGTGGGCAGGGATCCTTTGCTCTAATAGTTTGTGGTTTAATTTGTGGTTTAATGTAGAAAGAATATATTATTGTTATTATTATTTCTTTTTTTTTCTTTTGGTACTGGGGATTGAATCCAGGGGTGCTTCACCACTAAGCCACATCCCCAGGCCTTTTTCTACTTTTTATTCTGAGATAGGGTCTTGGTAAGTTGCGGACCTCGCTCATTTCTGAGGGTGACTTTGAACTTGTGATCTTCCTGCCTCAGCTGCCCGAGTTGCTGGGATTATAGGCGTGAGCCACCATGCCCAGCTGAGCATATTTGATCTACTTCCATTTTTAACTTGAGTTTCCTAAAACTGGACTGCAAACCAGCGGGGGAAAGGTGGTAGGCTGTCCCTAAGGAGACATCCTCTCTTCCCATGTAGGAGCCTTCATGGGAATAACTCTACTAGCACAGTCAGGCCTCCCCGGGAACCTGCTGTTAACCCTATTTATGGATTCATTTTTCATGTGGATCGTTATGACATTTAGAAAATGACTCCTAAATGAGAATCTCAACCTACTCCCACCAGCGTTTTGCTTGATAGAGTCACAGAGAAGGTCTGCTCACCCCTTCAAAGACGCTAGAACACAGCACAGCATCAGGTCCTCAGGAGAGCTCCCTGCTCCTACAAAACACCTCAAGAGCACTCCACATGTCACAGGATTTCAAAGCCTGGTGCCCCTGACTGTTCTTAGGACAATTTGTCAATGTCCCTGCACATAGGCACCCTAGTTGTGCATAAATTACCTGTGAAATAAATTACCCTAAACCCCCATGGCCTAAAGCTACCAGTGTGTATTCTGTTTCTCAGAGTCAGGAATCCAGGGATGGTTTCGGTGGTAGGGCTGCTCTGCATTGTCACAAGGTCCCAGAGGTCAGCCTGTTTGGAATTGGATGGGAACATAACCCGCTTTCCTCATTATTCCACCAATTGATCATGAGAAACACAGAACTTCTGCTCACACCAATAATCTCAATTGCCCATTTTCTCCTGATCTATGGTCAAATTGTCATTAACAGAAAGCAGTTTAGGAATCAATACATGTAATCTCCTTGTTTTAGGAAAGGAAGATACAAAATTCAGTGGATTGCCCAAGGTCACCAGGTATTGTCAGAAACAGGACTTGAATTCAGTTCCATTCAACACTATGCTCATGTCCTATACAGTGTCACGTAGAGCAAAGGAAAGTGCACACAGGTCACTTGATTCCTCTGCCAAAACAAGTGTCTCCCTGGTTCTTTCCACACAAACTAGGCATGGCACAACATTTCTGGCAAGCCTGTTCTGGTTCTTCTAATCTCTTCCTTTTAAATTAAAAATGAAAAGTAAGACATTTTTACTCTTTAAGTGTTAATAAACCATTTACTTAATAATGTAATCTAAACCTCATTGTGGATAGGAATTTTACAAGCCTCTATTTCTTATAATCTACATTTCCTACCTTTACACAATTTTTTTTTTTTACCCTATCTGGCATGGTGGCACAAACCTATAATTCCAGCCACTGGGGCGCTGAGCTAGGAGGATCAAAAGTTGGAGGCCAGCCTGAGCAATTTTGCAAAATTTTTGTCTGAAAATAAAAAGTGAGGAGGATGGAGTGGTGGATTGGTGGTTACAGCGCTTGCCTGGCATGCACGAGTACATGAGTTCAAACCCCAGCACCACGTACACAGCGAGGTCTCGAAGCAACGAAGGCCACATGAAAAACTAAATAAAAATTGTTTCTCTCTTTCTCTCTCTCACTCTCTCACTATCCTTCTCTCTAAAAAAAAAAATTAAAAAAAATAAGAAGGGCTGGGGAAGTAGCTGAGTGGTAAGACACCTTCGGGTTCAATCCTCAGTACAGAAAAAAAGATCTTTAACACCATCTTTAATTCCCTCTTCTTTTCTTCATTATTTCACAAAAATTTCCAAGAATGATTCTGTCCCATAGTGTGTTTATTTTGTGCCTGTGATTTGTATTTGTTCAAACTCAAGAGATACTGATTCCAGCAAATTATCTAGATATCATTTTACTATTTTTCTATGTCAGACTTCAGTCTGTCTTCACAGCATTTGTCTTACACCTTCCAATTTGAAGATTTTTATCCTTAGGGGAAAAAGAAGCAAACTGCATTATCGTGTTTTTCTTTCAACCATTTATTCACTATTTTTTTTCCAAAAAAACAACCTATTCCTTTCTTCTTCTCCACTTTCTGACTTAGAACATGCATGTTAAAGTCCTCACCTCATTGTTCTGCCATGGAATACTGTTCAGCCAGAAAAGGACGTAGGAAATAGCTTAGGCAATGATGTGGAATAAGCTCAAAGCACATGTGGAGGGCTGGCGCAGTGGCTCAGCGGTTGGAGTGCTTGCCTGACATGCATAAGGACCCAAATTTGAAACCTAGCACCACATATACAACTAAGTGTCAGAGAAGAAAAGGCCAAATGAAAAAATAAATAAAAATTGATTCTCTCTTTCCGTCCTTTAAAAACATATCATTGAGTGAGTCGATTGTGGTACAGAACCATAAACATCAGACACTATCTTTTGTGTAATGTTGGAAGAAATGAATATAAACCATAATTCTTTGATTTAAATATGTACATATTTTCACATTTTTTTGATGTTTCTGAAATTAGAATGGGTTGTGAAACAGATGGCTTATCATAGTTTCATTGGCAGAGCTTTTTAGAAATCACTTTTATAGTAATAAAAACAATAATGGTGCATCCATCTTGCAATCAATACAACATACTGATAAAAATGTATTATTTATCACTTTTTTATAGATGCATGGAACTTTCTCTGAAAAGATTCTTAAGAAACTAGTAAAATATATTGCTCACAGGTAGGGGATCTAAACTAGATGGCTGGGAAGAGAGGTGACAGAATTTCTGTTGCATTTCCTTTCGTATCTTTTACCTTTTGAATCTCATAACTATGTTAACAAAAAAAATTTGAACAATAAATTAAAAATTTTAAAATACAACTGAATGTGAGTTGTTTGGATACAACCACTTTGTTATACGTAGTTTTCTGTTCCTTTCTAGAAATGGCTGGAGAGCATTGGGAAGGTAGAACTGGGCCATTATGTGCACTGCTCATCATCCAGAGTCAAGCATGGTGTCTGGTTAGGGACTAACTCCAACCAACATCGTTCCTTTCGCCTAAGGTGTCCATCACTTATAAATCAGTAACCAGATCTTTGTTCATTGAAATCAAGTTCAATATAACAGTTTTTCTTGTTGTTTCCTTTACCTTCCTGTTGATAAAAATTTTCCATAAGGCAAGGCATAAATATATTGGATGCTCAGCTTTTATTAGATTTTGGCTTCCAACACAACCATCAAGCAGCATCTAGGGAGATGAGGAGAAAAACATCTTAAAAAGAAAAGAAAAACAGTTTAATTGGTGCCAATGCAATTGAAAAGAACTGAGTCACCATGAGAGCTCACACATGGTGTTGGCTCAATGAATCAGGAGGTGACTGCACCGAGGGACTCTGAGATCTGGCAGTTCTACATGTCACTAAAATACCATTGCCAATTCATTCCTGTTGATGATATTTAGAAATGCAAATTGACACTTTTCAGACCACTCTAAGGGTCTATGCACACGAAAAGACATATTAAACTTAAGTAAACAAAAGCAATCTTAGACATCCTGAGTGGTACAGAATATCTGATAGCTAGTGCAGAGCTAAGATACCAGGCCTATTCCAAAAAGAAGTCAGAACGTTTCACATAGAATGGAGATAGTATTTTTAGGGCCAGAGCTTTCGAATTTGATAGAGGTGGAATCCAAGTCAATCGGGTGTGGGAAAGGGCAGGTTCCAGGGTGATTATCATCTATTCCTGTTGGCATTTGTGGTTCCTTCTTATTAGCAGGCTGGTGCAGGCTGAAGCAAGCTTACCATCCAAGAGCAAAATGAACAACTTTTGTGGTTTATGTGTTGTGGTATAGATACAATAACAAAATTTCTAGAATTAGGATAGATCTAACAATATAAATTTACTCTTCAATAATACTGACAATTTAATGTGCAACTAGCATAAAATGTTTCATGCAATAACTTCCTAAATTGTTTGATTAGACAATTTGTTCCAATCTATGATTTAGAATATGTTGTTTTTCTATTTGAATACCAGATTGTAAGTATTGCTACTGATCTTCTTTCCCATAATTTCCCTTCAAGGCTTTTCTTTCTCTGTCACACATTTTGTTCTCCATGGTACAATTCTTCCATAGGCCTTGTGCCAGATATTCCTGGTGTGTTCCTCTAGATCCACTGCCATCTTTCTCCACCTTCCTTTTTTGTCCCAGAAGACTGACTATAGGCAACCTCAAGTACTGCCACATCCACCAGGTTCCAGCTCAGTTTGTCCCCTGGGGAATCTCAGGAAGGAAATCAATGGAGGAGAATGAAGTGAGGGTATTTATTTTCCACTGTTGTCAACTCAGGTTGGCTCTGTCTCTTTACCAAAGGTTACTGCTCCTCCTGAGGAGGCTGACTGTATAGAATTCTCTGCAGCTGCAGTAACCATTCCCTCCCATCATCCCTTCCAGCCCAGGGGTTGTAGCAACATTATCTTGCTTTCCCCTGTGTTCCCCTCACCCAGGTCCACACCTTTGCAAATAGGTTTTCTTAATTTGAATGCAACATTCATCTCCTCTTAGGACTCTGATTGATAATACTCTCCCACAAGAAGCCTAACCTAAGTTGACCAAATGGAAAAAAGGGAGTTCTAAACCAGGTTAAAAAAGTAAGGCTTATAGATGACCCACATCACAATCAACTAAAATTTGATTGAAAGCAAATTTCCAGGTCCCAACTAATTCTAGTTCTGGAAGCCAGCCTGCAGGGGAAGGACGTCAGTATTTAAATAAGTTTTCAATTGATATCTAGACATATTAAAATGGGAGACCTTGTCACAGGAATAGATAATTTTTTTTTGAAAATACACTGCTAATAAAAACTAAAGTTAAAAAAAACTTATCAAAGAATTAGTGCATTATATTAATTTCCCATTAGTATTCTAGATGGTCTTCCAAATCTCATCAGGAAGCCAAAAATAAAGCTAAGAAAACTAACATAAGATAATGACTAGTGTGAATTGGTCTTTCAGTGACTAAGAGAACTTCTTTCAGGATGAAATCGTTCTTTAAAAGTATGTCGTAACAAGGCTGTCCGCTCTCACCTCTTTTATTCAATA
>PVKS010036886.1:0-19024 GCA_004027875.1 Aplodontia rufa
AGATGACCTGAGAGTGGATGTCCCCAGAGTCCAGGGTCACCTGTGCTGTGCTGGACACACTGTAGGAAACACTTTCTCCCATGGGGTCCACGCTGGTCTGTATGTCCAGGAGCTTGCTTTCACTTTTGAACCAATCAAGGCTGATGTTTCGGGGGAAGAAGCCATGAGACTTGCAGGTGAAGTTCACTTTCTGTCCTGGGGTGGCCCTGGTTGCAGGACCCGATATCATGGGTGGAGAGGGCTTGGCTACAATGGAGCATTGACAGACAGTAAAGGTGATTGGGAGGAACACTTCTGATGATAAGTGATTGACACTGTGAAGGGACTTCCTAGACATTGTTATTAATATTTGCTGTGCAGGAGATCCACCCCAGGGCTTGGTACAGGGTAAGCACAGCTCTGTCACTGGGTTACACTCAGAACAGACAAGACGTGATTTCTTAATCTTCCTAATAAAGCTTTGTGGGTGGCCCACTTGGCTTTGTGTGGTGTTTTCACCTTGTGTCTGTAGGTGAGCGCATCTGTGCAGCTGGACAGTGAGGAAAGTGAGCCCATGTGGACTCCAGGCCTGAGGTCAAATCCTTTGTCTCAGCACCAGGGCATTTCTACCAGTCTGGACCCAGGATGCAACTCTTGACCTGTCTCCCTCTTTGTAAACTCTGTTTCCTGATGACTTGCCATCAAAGGTCACTATTTGCAGAAGCAAATACAAGGAACAAATGGCACCATGGCAGCTCCATGAACATTGGAACCAGGCTGTCTGTGCTATGAGGAGGCTCAGTGCCACCTCTGTTTGATGGCGTGGTCAGCACATCTCTTGGGATGCACTGACTTTGCATTACACAAGAGATGCTCCCAGGAACCTAGCAAACAGCTGAGGGAGGTGGTCCCTGCCTGTAATCCCAGCGACTGGTGAGGCTGACAGGAGGATCACTAGTTCAATGCCAGCCTGGGAAAATTACTGAGACCCCGCCTGAAAGTAAAGGGTAAAAGGGTCTGGGGTTGTAGCTCAGTGGTAAAGCAACCCTGAGTTCAATCACCGGTATCAAAAACCAAACCAAACCAAAGAACAAACACAGATCTACCCTCATCCCAGACTTCATCCAGAGTTCTCCATGCAGGTAGTTTTGAATCCACCTCCTATTTTATTTCTTTCCCCATATGTGCAATGGGTCAGAGCTATGGCAAGTCCTGAGTTTGTAGCGGAGAGGATAAACAGGTGCTTTCCTGAATCTGGGGCCTTCCCTTGGGTCACTTTTGCAGTGCAATTACAGGTCTTTCTTTTTTATCTTTTTTTTTGCTCTAATCCTGTGAAATGACCTCCCTCCTTCAGTCCCAGCCCTCTTCTGTGTGGGCGGTGTCATGAATCCTGAGCAGGGAACCTGAACTCTTTGGGCTCTCTGCGTGCGCAGTTCCAGAAGAGGAAATAAGGGAAGACTGCCCTGCCCTCTCCAAGCCCTGGAGAGCCTGGTCCTCAAAGCAAGTAAGAGAAGAAAATGGCCTGGACTCAGAGCAACCAGGCACATACTAGCCCTTCAGTCACCCAGCAAGAGGAAGCGCAGTCTGAGGCCAGCAGATTTGGTCTGGCTCTGTGACTGGACAAGTCCCTTGGACCATCAGAGCCCTCTTCTGTGCAGCCACAAGGCTGGGTCAGACTGGAAAAGGCCAGAGCTCTGGAGCAGGCACGTAAGGGTCACAGACGTCCCCCCATTTACCAGCCATGGAGCCCTGAGCAAACAGCACATCCTCTACAGCCTCAGCTGCCCTGATCTGTACAGGGTGACAGCAGATCATGCCAGCAGCACCCACTGCTGCTCCTGCTTCTTAGCTGTGGCTACAGGATGGAGGGTGTTCTCCTGACCTGGAGTCACACACCAAGGATGAGGGGGCCCAGCTCTACTCACCTCGCACAGACAGCTCGGTGCCTGGTCCAGACATGACCTCCTGGTCCACAGGGCCGGATCTCCGGAATTTCACACAGTAGTATGTGCCGGCGTCTGCTGGGGTGACGTTACTGATGCTGATGGAAAAGTCCTTATTGTCCCTCTTGGTGAAATCTGAGAGATTTGTGACTCTGGGGAAGTGACCTTCTCTAAAATTGTAGATTAACTCCCGGCCTGGCCCTTGTCCCTTAAACCACCATATGGGCCCCACGGGGAGCAGGGAGGTCACAGTGCATTTCAGAGTGGCCGACTCTCCAGAAGCGACAGACACTGAGTTCTGAGGCTGAATCACCTCCAGCTCCTGTGCCGTCGCTCCTGGAGGGAGACACAGGGAGTTAGGATTCACCTTGGTGGGAGCCTGTGGGTTTATCACGTTTATCAACAACGCCTGTCACTGCCTGGGTGCGCACAGAATGAGACTGAGCTCAGGGCGTGAGTTATCAATGGAACCTCACATGGGCCTGCTCCTCCAGAATGTGAGACAAAGGAAACAGAGGCACAGAGCTGTTGAGCAGGGTGGAAGGTTGTGGACCCCTGTGCTGAGCCCTCTCCTGAGCTCTTGGGTTTCAGTCTTCCATTTCTGACCACAAAGTCTCTGCACTTCAGGCACCATGACATTGGGTAGGGTCAGATTCTCCTTTAAAAGGGAAATGTTGGGTACAGTTGTGGGTCATGTGTTTGACTGTGAGAGACTCTGCATCAGCTTCCCTCTTCCAGAGAGATCCACAGCTCATGATGGGATTTCCTCCATCAGCCTGGAGTGATAATGATACCTACCACAATGAACATGTGGCTCAATTAAGAAATGAAACATTGCTTCAGCCCCCTGGGTATCTCCTCCACATTGTAATCATGTGTGTGTTCTAATGCTGCTGTTACAAATGACTGAAAAACTAGTTCCTCAGAATAATAGAAATTTATTATGTCACGGTTCTGAGCGCCAAAATCCAAATATAGCATCAATAGGCAACGACCCAAGGTGGTGAGAGCTGCGTCATCAGGAGGCTCTGTTCCGTGCGCTCCACCTTCTAGAGGCCACCTGAGCTGCTTTCCCTTGTTTCTCACCCTCCTGTTATACCATTCTCTTCCTTCCTCCATTCCATCTCTTCCCCTTTTCCTCTTCTCCCTTCTCATCAGGTTCTTAGTGATCAACTGGGTCTGACTTGATGATAGACCAGCACTACAATAGCTGTCTTAAAAGTGCTCAAAAAATATGGACAAAGTAGTAAAGGAAATCTGGAATATGAATAGCAGATTGAGAACATCAACAAAGAGGGAGAGAGAGTATAAAGGAACCAACTAGAAATTTGGGAGTCAATAAGTTCAATGACATCAGAAGTTCAGTAGAGATTCCACCACAGATTTGAACAAGCAGTTAAAATCTAGAAAACGTGGAGCAAGAATCACTGAAATCAGTGAGTCTGCCATTCAGCAAGGAATAAAGAATCAAGAAAATTAACCTAAAGCTTTTAAAGGATACCAACAAGTGCGTCAACACACTTTTGCATTGACACACTCCTGTGAGAATCAGAGAAGAGAGGAGAGAGGAAAGAGAAGGGGTAAAGACTATTTGAAGGGAAAAGCCCTCCACCATGGTAAATGTGATAAAATATGAATCTACAAATACAAGATGTTGAACAAACTCCATGTACCACCAACTGGAAAAGACCCATTCTGAAGCATATTATAAACTAATCGACAAAAGGTAAATATTAAGAGACAGTACTGAAATCAGAAAGCTATGTTCAATACACACAAGAGATCCTCCCTAAGATTTATCCGAGTTCTTTTTTTTTTTTTTTTGTAGTGGTGGGAGGACTCTGGAGGTTGAATCTAGAGGTGTTTAACCAGAGAACTACATCCTCAGCGCCTTTTAATTTTTTTTTTTTCTGAGACAGGTTCTTGCTAAGTCATTCAGGCACTCTCTAAGTTGCTGAGGCTGGCTTTGAACTTGCAATCCTCCACACTCAGCCTCCTGAGTTTCTGGGATTACAGGTGTGTACCACCATGACTGGCTTCCAGTTCTTAAAGAAGGGAATCAGAAGACAGATGATTTATTTAAAGTGTTGAAAATAAGCACCAAGTATTCTATAGCTGGCAAAACTCCCTCAAACCCAATGGAGAAATTAGGATATTCCCATATCAACAAAAAACTGAGCAGGTCACCACCTCTAGACTTGTCCTGCAAGAACTGTTAAAAGGAGTCCATTAGTTTGAAATGAAAGGATGCTAGGGAGAAAGTCCAAGTTGAACTACAAAATATAGATCTCCAGTTGCACCACAAATTTTTAAATTTCATATTTTCCTGATTCTTCATCATCCCAACAAACAGATGTGAACACCCCATTGAGGCCGCAGGGACATCGATGGAATAACCCACAGGTTTCCTTGTTGTTCTCTCTGGACTGTGATCTAGTGACATTCAGACTCACCAGTGGAATTCCTCAAAATGTTGGCTTGTGTGCTCTGCACTGACCTCCAGTAAGGCTCTTGACCGTGGGTGTCTCTTCAGGAACTATGTTGATAAAACAACTTTCATTTCCTGTGCCTCTCCAAGTGCAATCCCACAGCTCTGTTGCAGCGGTCCTTAAATAGCCCATCAGTGGGATGAACTCTCCCATTGACTACACAGGTGGAGATGAGGAAGGGATGTTTCTAATCCTAGGCGCAAAGTCCTTAGCAGATGCCCCTTGACTGCCCATGCCTTACTATCTGGCCCCACCACTTTGGACAGCTCTCTGCCATGCTTGCTCTCTTGTGCAGCTCTGTGCAGCTCTGTGTTGCTTTTTCAGTGTGCTGCTAACCCTCTCCATCTTACAGTGCTCATCCTGTGCCCTTCCCAAGAATGCACCCTGAACTGTCAGCTCCTCGCTATGATCCCAGCTGGAGAAGCATCCTATTGTCAGAATCAGGAACACAGGATGGTGTGGATTAGCTATTTTCCAGTGCAGTTGTGTGGGAATGTGATTGGAAGAAGGACCTCTGCTGGAGGAAGTGTGGTTCCCTGTGGAGCTGAGTATCTATATCCCTATGAATCAAGCAGGTGGATGATCTTGTCAACAGTGCTTAGCATATGTGAGGAAGGTAGGCCATTCTCTCCCTCTTATCACAAAGTCCCTACTGACAGTCCTTCATGACACCCCCTAAATGCCCATGCTGCAGGGCTGGTAGCCCCTTCTCTGATGCATCCCTGGGTGCTGTTGATCTCCACCTCCCAACCTCATCCAGGGATCCTATGCAAGGTGATGGGTGTCTTTTTGTACAAGGGGAAAAGTGGAAGGGACAGTTTGATCCCTCTCTCCTTAAAATTCCTAAAGAGTTGATGTGAGGTTACGAGTCTCCACTGGGCAATGTGCTTGGACTTTTAAGTGCTGCTACTCATTGATATGCTCAGGGTCTCTCTTCAAATTGAATGCTCACAAAATGAAGAATTAAAAAAACAGAATTGAGAGCACTGTGGCCCCTCTCAATATAGAGCTCAGCCCCTCTCTGTTAGCTTTGGGTCACTGTGACTAAAGTAGCTGACATGAACAACCTAGAGGAGGAAGTTACTATGGGCTTAGTTTCAGAGGTCAGCGCATTGTCAGCTGGCACCAAGGCAGATTCTACATGACAAGAGGGCGTGTGTTGGAGAGCAGTTCAGCTCATAGCAGCCAGAGCCAGGAAGGGGAGAGAGAGAAAGATTTTGATGGTGGTGGTTGTGGGGAGCTCATGGTAGATTAAGTGCACAGGAGATTTCCAGGCGCAAAATATAATCCTCAAAGGCTTGCCCCCAGTGACCTACTGCCTCCAGACAGTCCCCACCTGCCCATGGATACCTCCCAGTTTTCTACTTAAATTAAAAATCCAGCAAATGGATTAACCCATGGACTAGGGTGGAGGTTTGTAGCATAGTCATTTCCCCTCTGAAAATGTCTTCATTTTCTACTGCATGAGATTTTCAGGTAACACCGCACATCCAAACTATAGCATCCTTGCCGTTTGATTTGGTACACCCTAGAAAGGTTGGTCACTGCCCACAACAGAGGCCACTCCAGAGAACCAGGAGCTTGGCAGGCAAACATTCAATGAGAAAGGGGAAATTTTAGCCACCTGTATGCATAAGCTATGTAGAAGATTTTGATTAAGAGAAAGAACATTGGATGAAGGGACAGATAATCATTTAATGGGGTCATCCTGGGACAGGCCTCTCCTGTCCATTCTATTTCTATTTTTCCTCTTAAGTACCAGAGTTAGAGAATGAATACCACTGAAGGAGAGAGAGAGAGAGAGAGCACAAAGGAACTTTAAACCTTGGTGTTCTCAGCTCATGCCCGATCTAGCAAACATGATGGCAGATTTGGAATACTTACTCATTTCAAAATTAGATACAGGGGAGAAAACAAATGGGAATGACGTAATTTCTATGCAAAGGTAACATTTTCTTCTAGTTATATAACAAAAAACTGATAATATGTATAATATGTAACTAAATCAACCTAAAGTTTCATAATTCGACTTGATTAAAAATCCCAAATTTACATTTTACACTACATATTGCTATAACAAATAAGATTGAAAGGGTGCTGATTTTTTTTATTAGTTGAATATGGACTTATAATCGAGGGGGAATAATTATCAAACAATCAAGAACAAATGTATATTCACATAGTTGGCCAAGGCTGATGCCATGTCATGGCTTTCCCTCTTGGGTTCCCCATGGTTCTGTTTCCCCCTAAAGAACCTCTGTGTTAAATGGACTTCTCTTGAAGGTCTGAGATCGCCTTCTGAGTTGATTCCTCCATACTCCCTCCCTCCAGTCTCCTAGATATCCATCCTAAGCCCTCCCCCACTTCATGCCTCCCCGCTACGTCTCCAGATATCTGAGGCAAGGTTTCCCCCTGTTTGTGTAAAAATTCATACATGTTGAGGTTATTATTGGCTTAGCCATCTAACATACTGTTTCTGGTTGTATTCTAGCTTCCACAAATGAGAGAAAACATTTGGCCCTTGAGTCTCTGAGCTTGGGATGCTTCACTTAGCATAATTTTTCCATCTCCATCCATTTGGCTTCAAAAGTCATAATATTGTTTTCTCTAATGGCCAAGTAGTATTCCATAGTATATATGAACCAAAGCTTTTGTATCCACTCATCAAGTGAGGGGCATCTGGGTTGGTTCCATAATCTAGCTATAGTAAATTGAGCTGCTATAAACATTAAGGAAGCCACATCACTATAATATGTCCAGCCCTAAGTTTTTGAGGAGTCTCCACACTGCTTTCCAGAGTGGCTGAACCAGTTTGCAGTCCCACCAGCAGTGTAACAGTGTTCCTCTTTTCCCACATCCCCTCCAGCATCTGTTGTTGTTCATATTCTTTATTTTTGCCACTCAGACAGGAGTGAGGTGGAATCTCATTGAGGTTTTGATTTGCATTTCTCTTATTGGTAGTGATGTAGAGCATTTTTCCACATGTTTATGGGCTTTCTGGACTTCCTATGGTGAGAAGTTTCTTTTTAGATCTGTAGCCCATTTATTGATTAGATTATTTGTGGTTTTGGTGTTTAAATTTTTTAGTTCTTTGTATGTTTTGGATATTAGCCCTCTGTCCAAGGTGTAGCAGGCAAAGATTTCCTCCTATTGTGTTGGATCTCTCTTGACACTCTTGACTAATGCTTTAGCTGTGCAAAAGCTTTTTAGTTTAATTGCATCCCATTAATTTATTCTTTTTTTAAATTTTTATTTTTGAACAACCATACAAATTTTTACCAAAATAATATAAAATATGTATAGTTTCTGGATTCTAGATTTACCCTCAGGAGTGCCCACTCCCCCAGTTTCCCACCTGTATCTCTCCCTTCCCTTACTCACAATATCTCTAAAAAAGTATCAGTCTGTATAACCTTACACCTTATCTGGATTTAACACATGATAATAGACCACCTTTCTGAATGGCCAGGGTCTAATTCCAACCTCCACAGATGAGTGGAGACATTCTACCCTTGGTTCTCTGGGTTAAGTTGATTTTACTAAGCATAATTTCTTCCATAGCCATCCAATTAATTTATTGTTGACTTTACTGCTTGTGCCATGGGAGTTTTGTTAAAGAAGGTGCTGCTGACCCCTATATCCTGTAGTGTTGATCTTACTTCTTTTTCAAGTAAATTTAAAGTTGCTGGCTTAATATCCAGATCTTTGACCCATTTTAATTTAATTTTTGTGTAGGGCAAAAGGTAAGGTTCCAGCTTCAGTTGTCTACACATGGCTGTCCAATTTGTCCAACACCATTTTTTGAACAGGCTATCTTTCTTCCACAGTATGATTTTGCCCCCCTTTTAACTCTCAGATAGTTAAAGATATGAGGGTTCATCTCAGAATCCTCTATGCTATTCCATTGGTCTTCAGTTCTGTTTTGATACCAATACCATGCTGTTTTTGTTACTATGGCCCTGTAGTATAATTTCAGGTCAGGCATTGAGATTCCTGCTATTTCTTCCTTGTTGCTGAGTAATGTTTTGGCTAATTTGGGTCTTCTGTTATTCCATACGAACTTGAGAATTGCTTTTACATATCTATGAAGAATGCCATTGGCATCTTGATGGGGATTGCATTAAATCTGTATAGGGCTTTGGGCAGAATGGCCATTTTGATTATATTAATTCTGTGTAACCATGAGCATGGAAGGTTTTTCCATCTACTCAGGGCTTTTGCAATTTCTTTTTTTAGTGTTTGATAGTTTTCATTGTAGAGGTCCTTAATAATAGCCCAAGTTTTTAATTTTTTTTTGGAGTAGCTGGTTAATGGGAGAGATTTCCTGATTTCTTCTTCCATGGGCTTGTTGCTGGAGTAAAGGAAAGTTAGTGATTTATTGGTGTTGATCTTATAGCCAGCCACTTTGCTGAAATTGCCTATAAGCTCTAGAAGTGTTCTGGTCGAGCTTATAGTGTCTTCTAGGTGTAGAATCATGTCATCAGCAAATAGAGACAACTTGACTTCCTCTTTTCCTATACAAATTCCTTTGATTTCCTTGTCTTGCCTGATAGCTATGGCAAGGGTTTCAAGGACTATATTGAATAAAAGTAGTGAAAGTGGACAACCTTATCTTGTTCCTAAATTCAGTGGAAATGCTTTCAGTCTTTCTCCATTGAGCATAATGTTGGCTATGGGTCTGTCATAAATGGATCTAACATAGTTAAAGTATCTTCTCTTGATCCCTATCTTCTCTAGAGTTTTGAGATAAAGTGGTGTTGAATTTTATCACAAGGCTTTTCTGCATCAATTGAGGTGATTATATGATTTTTATTTTAATTCTGTTTAAGTGGTGAATTACATTTATTGATTTGTGTATGTTGAACCAGCTTTATTTTCCTGGAATGAAGCCTAATTGATCATGATGTGTTATTTTTTAAATGTACTTTTGGATTCGATTTGCTAGAATTTTATTAAGGATTTTTGCATCAATGTTCATCCAGGAAATTGGTCTATAGTTTTCTTTTCTTGACATGTCTGTTGGATTTTGGTATCAGTATAATATTTGCCTCATAAAAAGTTTTTGGGAGTCCTCCCACTCTATCAATTTCATGGAAGAGCTTGTAGAGGATTGGTGTTAACTCTCTGTGAATATTTGGTAGAATTCTGCTGTATATCCATCCAGTCCTGGGCTTTTCTTTTTTGGAAGAGCTTTGATTGGTGTTTCAATTTCACTACCTGAGATAGGTTGGTTTAGATTTTCAATGTCCTTCTGTGTTAATGTGGGGATGTCATATGTGGCCAAGTATCTGTCCATATCCTCCAGATTATCAAACTTGGAAGAATATAAATTTTCAAAATAGGTTCTGATAATCTTCTGGATTTTGATTGAGTCCTTGGTGATATCTCCGTTTTTGTCTTTGAGTTTGTTAATTTGCTTCACTTTGTTCTTCCTTTTGGTGAGATTGGGAAGGGGTCTGTGGATCCTGTTTATTTTTTTTAAAGAACCAACTCTTTATATTGTTGATAATTTGTATTTTTTTGTTCTCAAATTTGTTAATTTCAGCTCTGATTTTAGTTTTTTTCTGTCTTCTATTAGCTTTGGGATTGGATTGTTCTTCTTTTTGCAGGCGTTTGAGTTGTAGCATAAGGCTATTTATTTGGGCTCTTTCTAGACTTTTCATGTATACACTCAGTGCTATAAATTTACCTCTTAAGAATGCCTTCATACTATCCCAGAGATTTTGATATATTATATCCTCATTCTCATTCACTTCCAAGGATTTCTTGATATCTGCTCTCATTGCCTCTTTTATCCATCCTTCATTTAAGAGGGAATTATTCAATTTCCATGTATTTGAGTAATTTCTGTTGTTTCCCTTGTTGATTGCTAAGATCATAGCACCGTGGTCTGACAGGATACATGGGACTATATCAACTCTTTTTTTTGCTAAGGTTACCTTAGTGAACTAGGATGTGGTCTATTTTAGAAAAGGATCCATGAGCTGCTGAGAAGAAGGTAAATTCAGCTGACTTTGGATGGAATATTCTGTAGATGTCTGTTAAGCCTGATTGAATAATAGAGTTGTTCAGATTGGAGATGTCTCTTTTGATTTTTTGTTTTGATGATCTGTCTAGTGTTGATAATGGTGTATTGAAGTCCACCAGGATTATTGCGTTGAAGTCATTGAGGGGTTTAATGTCCTTGAGTATTTTTTTTCCATATATTTTAGTGGGTTGTAATTGGGGGCATAAATGTTAATTATTGTTATATCTTCTTGATGAATTGTCCATTTTGGTATGCTGAAGTGTCCCTCTTTGTCCTTTCTGACTAGTTTTAGATGGAAATTAATTTTATCAGATATTAGGATGGCCATGCTGGCTTGCACTTTTGGGCCGCAGGCCTGGTAGACATTTTGCCAATCTTTCACTTTCTGTCTGTGTCTCTTTTTGAATGTGAGGTGTGTCTCCTTTAGATAACATATTGTTGGATTTTGTTTTTTGATCCACTGAGCTAATCTGTGTCTTTTAATTGGTGCACTGAGACCATTCACATTCAGAGTTAGAACAGATATGGGAAACCGAGTCTCAAATTTTGTGACTATTACAGGGTTTTTGAGCCATCTTAGGAATCTTTTGGTGTGAAATGTGGTTATTGACTCTCCGTTGTTTAAAGGTTTAGGTGTTATTATCATTTTCTTCTGAATGAAGAATATCCTTGAGAATATTCTGTAGCTCGGATTTATGGTGCTAATTGTTTTTTTTTGTGTGAAAAAAATCTTTGAAAATAGCACAAATGTACCAGTTCTTAAATTATCATGGTATTAAGCAAAAAGTGGAATCAGATTATAGTTATAGGTTACAGTCTTACTATATTTAAATACCATATCCCTAATAATGGTGAGAAGGCAACTAAATATAAAATAGAAGACAAATTTATATACCTCATTCTGTCTGAATCCTTGCATATGTTTCCTGTAATGGCAGAATTATTGCTCTAAAACTTTCCATAGTAGGCAAAGAGGCTCTAACATAATGTACACTAAATTATAATGAAAATAAGTTTTTGATACTTAAAAGTGACTTGGCTTGATGAACAAACCCTGCAAACCCCCAGTTAAAGCTGTTAATCTGGGGAGATTCCATGGTAGCCAAGCAGAGGTGCACCAAAGGACTCACCTCTTCCACAAAGAGAGACAAACTCACACTGGATCAATGGGTTTTGGGGTGGATGACTGTGGAAAAAGCCAGGACTCAGCAGGGAGGACATTAGACCATGGGAGGCTTGGAGACTCTGGAACAAGAAGGAGCCCAAACCATGCACTGGAAAAAGCCTCTTCACAAATGCAGCTGGAAGGACTGGATATACTGATGTAGAGGAATGTATCTAGTTCCCTATCTCTCACCAAGAACAAGGGTCAACTTAAAATGAAACAAAGAGTTAATTATGAAACCAGAAAGTTTGAAACTGATTGAAAAGAAGCACCCTGAATAGTACTTCTATAGCTCAGGAAATGATAGTAAGAATTGATAGGTGGAATAGCCTCAAATTAGGAAGCTTCTGTCCAGAAAAGGAAATGATTAACAGAGTGAAGAGACAGGTTGCAGAAAGAGATAAAATCTTTGTAATTACTCACCTGTCAGAGGATTAATATCAAGCATATATAAAGAGCTTAAAGGGGCTTAGTGATTGGAATGCTTGACTGGCATGCATGAAGACCTGGGTTTGTATCCTAGCACCACATACACGACTAAGTCTCAGAGAAACAAAGGCAAGGTGTAAAAATAAAGATGATTCTCTTTTTCATCTCTCTCTGTGTCTTATTCTCTCCCTCTCTCTAATAAAAAAAATCTTAAAGATATCAAAACTAATGATAATAGTAGTAAAACCCTTCTGAGAAATTGGCAAATGAAGTGAACAGACAGTTCTCAAAAGAATAGGACCAAGTTCCAACTCTTCTAAGAAGGAATATATTCAAATCAAATCAGCACAGTGATTCCATCTCACCCAGTCAGAGGGCAATCATAAGAATACAAACAAGAATAGTTGTTGGTGAGGATGTGGCAAAAAGGATCTTGCTCTCTGTTAGAGAAAATGTAAATTAGCAAAACCACTATGGAAATCAGTATGGATGTTCCTCAAAAAACTAAAAACAGAATTATCATGTGCTCCAGTACTGCTACTCTTTGGTATTCATCTGAAAGAGTTAAAGTCATCGCACTTTAGAGATACACGCACACCCATGTTTGCAACAGCACAACTGAAAAAACCAAGTTACTGAATCACCTCAGTGTCCTTCAACACATGGGTGGATAAAAATGTGCTATACATACACAATGGAACCTTATTCAACTATCAAGAAGAGTGAAATCAGGTCATTTGCAGGGAAAGGAACAGAACTGGAGGCCATCAGGAAAAAAGGAATAAGCCCAATTCAGGAACACAAATACTGTATTTCCTCTCCTATATGTGGACGATAGAGGGAGAATCAGGATGAGAGGGAAAAAGAGGAGGGAATGGGGGAAATCCTAAACTGAAATCTAATTTTCCACATATGTATGAGTTTATTGAGATGAACACAAATACTATGTAGAACTATAAAGCTCTAATAAAAAATATCTACCACTGAAGTTTTTTTTTCAAAAAAGACAAGGGACCAACAATTCTAAGAAAGAAATAATAATCAATTTACCCATCAGGAAAATGCAAATCAAATCTACATTGTGATTCCATCTCACCGTAGACAGAATGGGAGTCATGAAGAATAGAAACAACTATAATGCACCAACAAAAATTTAAAAATATCAATAAAAATAGATGTTGGCAAGGATGTGTGAAAAATGAACTCTTACTCACTGTTAGTGAAAATGCAAATTAGCAAAGCTACTATGGAAATCAGTATGGAGGTTCCTCAAAAAATTAAAAATTGCACTAGCTCGTGATCCAGTTATACCGGTCTACGGTATCTTGCTGAAGCAATTAAAGTCAGCATACTGCAGAGGTACATTCATACCCATGTTTATCACAGCACCAAAACACAATCAGGAATATTTATATTTACTTGTCTGTGTTTTGTGTTTAGAATATCAGGGAACTGCTGATTTCATATAAAGAGTTTGGAATTCTTCTCTTCCTTTTCATCTGTGGAATAATTTCAGCAGAATTGACATTGGATCTTCTTTGAAACTTTGATGTAGGGGCTGGAGTGGAAGCTTGATGGTCACAGCACTTGCCTGGCATGAACGAGAACATGGGTTCGAACACCAGCACCAAGTACACAGAGCAACAAAAGACACAGGAAAGACTAAATAAAATTGATTCTCTCTTTCTCCCTTATTGTACCTCTCTGTCTAAAAAATTAAATTAAATTAAATTCCTGAGGTTGGCTAACCATGGACTGAACCTCTGAAACTGTGAGCCCAGATTCACAGCAGTAAAAAGCTGACTATCATAACCTCTCATGGTCATCGTTTGAAAGGACTACTATTCCTGAAAGGTCAATACTACATGCTGCATGCATGTATTGAAATATCTCAGTGTGTTGAAATGCACAACTAATACATGTTAATGAAAACTCTAATGAAATGAAATGAAATATTAAAATAAATATATTAAGATAAACCATAGTTAATATGACCCAGCATAAATTATAACAAGCCATCAAGAAGTGAAATTTATACACAAAATCAAATATATAACATGGTGATCATCACTTTTATTTCTTCATTTGAATATTCATTTTTCTCATTAGTCTGTCTCAAAAATAATAAAGTGTATTCCATAGTGTATTACTATTGTCTCAATGTGGTCCTATCTATCAAGGCTCCCATATCCAATCACCAAACTTATTAAAATTACTGATTCTACTCAAACAGCAACTGGAAAATAGTTTGCTCTCACACATTGAAATGTTTTGTGTAAGAAGCAACATGTTGCCATCTAAGCTACCATTTGCCTCCACCTCTGAAGACACACATACATCCTTTGGAGGGATCCATGGGGTACCTCAAAAGACTTCCTCATACACAATCCTTGTAGACAAGACCTCAGTAACACTTTCCAGGAGCATGGGTAGACATTACCTTAATAACATCTTCCCAAGAGGTTCATTGGATATTCTTATTAATGAGATATAATCCAACATCATTTAGATCCTTTTGGGTTCTCCTCGCAGTATATTCCTCATTTACTAATTTTACATACCAATAAAATCAAGAGGCACCCCTGTTAGTGCCTTCCAAAAAAATAAGCAGCAAACCCTCTTGGAGTCTCTCGACCACTCATAATGACCTAAAGCTGCCCCCTGGGCTTCATGGCCATGTGTTACAAGTCATTAAAAGAACAGAAACCTAGTGATCCATTGGCTCCCTAGGACCTGGACGCTTCCCAAACATCGATCATCTACAACCTCACCACAACTGCCAAAGCCTGCTCAAGATATGATAGAGCAAAATCTAGATCTTCTGGTATGTTCCACTTGCAGAAAGGGTGGCTTCTCCATTCTTAGTGTCTTACATGAAGCCTGGCTATCAGAGGAGGTCTCCTCCATCCAGAGCATTTGATTGCCGAGGAGCCCTAGTAATGTTCTGATTGAACCATAATGGGAGATTGTGGACTGTAGGAATGGCACCACTAACCCTCATGCAGCATGGAACTCAGTGAGGTGTTGTTGCTCTCCATCCCTTAACCTGAACGTCCCTATAAAGGAGAGGAACCAAGATAAAAACATGTTGCCAAAGTTCAGGCAGTTGCCTGAGATCATGTCCAGTCAGTTCTCAGTTCCAAGCCTTAAAATGCCTTCCACTTCAACTAGTGTGAAGAAAATCCCTGAACACAGCAGGGACATCTCCTCTTGGTCCCTGTGTAGTTGTTGTTTCCCTGAAGGCCCTTGTCCCAGGAAACCAGGATGCTTTCTGAATCTTTGCTCAGATTTCCCCTTCTTAGTGATGCCACACAGACCACTCTATTTTCAGTACCTCTCTCTCCACAGATTCTCCAATTTCCTCATCCAGATGATTCCTCCCCTTCACTTTTTTGTTCAATGTATTGTATTTTTTGCCTATTTCTTATATGTTTGAATTGCCATCATTGTCCCGAGAGTGATCTCACCACCTTGCCTCTTTTATTCACTCATGTACTTCACATTCCTACAGCAGTGTCCAGAACATAGGTTGTCCAATAAGTACTTGCGTAATATGTGAATTGCTGACTGTGTGGCCTCCTGTACTGAAGAGGACTATGTTAGGTGAATAATTTTTGTAGAAATTGTCAGAAGTTGAGTTTCCCATATAGAATACTTGGCCAAAAGCAAAATCCATTTACAAAATATAGATAGGAAGCAGAAGAGTTCAGGAGAAGAAAACCACAAATGCTCTTTCCTTCACTCTACTGTTCTCCATATCCCTTGGCAGAAGCTTCAGAAAGTTCATGAATCAGGCAACATATTCCTCATTTACCAACTTCACAAAGCAATTAAAACCAACAGGCACCCACGACATGGCTAACAAACCAAACCAAACCAACCAACCAAAAAAACAAACAAAAAATACCCAAATCCTCTTGGAGTCTCTAGATCACTCACCTGACCATAAGATGCCCCAGGAATCCACAAGCAAAATCTGCACCTTACCCATGGCCTTTTGCTACACACCCTGTAACAAAGGAGTGTCCAACCATAGTATTAGCGTCATAATGAATGAGAAGAAGAGTGGTTACACCATGAACTCCAGATCAGACTGTCTGCATTCAAGCCAGAGCTCTTGCATTGCAGTTGAGTGACCTTGGAGTGCTTTGTGCTTCATTTCCTTGTCTTTAAAGAGGTGTGACCAGAGTATCTGCCTTGGATATAATGATTACGTGATGAGAAAGCCAAGCAGCATTTTCAGAGTCTGGCCCAAGGTGAGTGTTCTAGAAATTGGAAGCTATTTCTCAGTAGATTTCTTGACATTTAGAGCCTTCTCCTGATATCAGGTGATATAGATATGGGTGTGGACATAATGATAGACTGTGCTAGTCAGCTTTTCATTGCTGAAGGAAATATCTGAGATATTGCTCATGAAGATAAAAACTTTTTTATAGTTTACAGCTTTAGAAGTTTCAGTCCAGTATTGATGGGCCTTATTTCACTTGGGTCTTTGGAGAGCCTGCTTATCATGATAGGAAGGGCATGATGTAACAATGCCATTCATCTGAAGGCCACAGAATGGGTGGTAGGTGGAGAGAGAGAGAGAGAGAGAGAGAAAGAGAGAGGAAGAGATTACAGTCCAATTGTCCAGGGCACACCCACCAATGACCTAAAATCTTCTACAAGGCCCTACCTCTCAAATTCTACAACCTGGGAGTAGTCCCATTCTGAGCACCAAGCCTTTTAATACATGGGCCATGGCAGACATCCAGAACTAAGTCACAGTACAGATATTCATAACATAGGCAAGAGTGTCTGCATGGGTTTTTTTGTACGTCTTCTTTCCTTCTTTCTTCCTCACGTTTACCATACTTAGGAAGTAGGATCTCCAAGAGAGCAGCTCTGCTATGAGAGATCATTCATTTTTGCCAAGGGAGGATTTTGCTTACTGAGAGATGTTGTGGAGGTGACAGGGTCCCATTACAGAATTCAAACAGGAGGGGGAGTAGCTGGGCAGCAGAGAAAACGAAACATGTAGAATCTGCATCTTATGTATCTTAGAAATGATTGGAAGAGAACAGTAAAGAAAGACCTTTATAAAATAACGTGTCTCAGAAGCACACATCATATTTTTAAGGGAATTATCCAACAACAAGACATAATGATTGTAAATATTTATGCCCCAAACAATGGTGCATCTACATACATAAAACCAAATCTTCTCAATATTGAGAATCACATAGATTCAAGTACTATATTACTGGGTGATTTCAGTACACTCCTTTCTTCTCAGTAGCACATGGGACATTTTCTAAAGTAGAACGTATTTTAGTTCACAATCTTAGCAAAAACACAAAAATAGAGATGGTACCTTGTATCCTACCAGATCTTAATGGAATGAAATTTGAAATCAGTATGATAAAAAACAAAAAGTATTCTAACACTTGGAGATGAAATAATATACTTTTGAATGATGAATGGATAACAGATAAAATCATAGGATGAACATGAAAAAACCTTAGAAACAAATTGAGAACAGTGATGGAACATATAAAAATCTCTGAGACAGTAGGAAGGAATGTCTAAGAGCAAAGTTTACAGCACTGAGTTCATATATTGAAGCAACAGAAAGAAATGAAATAAACAATCTAAGATTACACCTCAAGTCTCTAGAAAAGGAACATATAGCAAATTATTAAAATCAGAATTGAAATCAATGAAATTGAGAAAAAATACAAAAGATTAATAAAATGAAGAATTGGTTTTTGGAAAGGATAAATAAGGTTGATAAATTCTAGGCCAAACTAACCTAAAAGAAAAGGAATAACAGTCAAAAGAACAAAATTAGAGATGAAGAAGACAATATCACCACAGACACTATTGAAATTCAGAGGATCATTAGAAACTCTTTTGATATTTAAAGTTCAATATGCTAGAAAATCTTAAAGAAATTGACAAATTTCTAGAGATATATGATCCACCTACATAGAACCATGATGAAAGGGAAAACATAAACAGATCAATATTAAGGAATGAAATTGAAGCAGTTATTAAAAAGTTTCCAACAAAGAAAAGTCCAGGACAAGATAAATTCTCAGCTGAGTTCTACCAGACCTTTAAAGGAGAACTAATACCAATACTCCTGGTGTTCTTCCATGAAACTGAAAAGAACGAACACTGACAAATCATTCTACAAAGCCAGTATCACTTTGATATGAAAATCAGACCAAGACACGTCAAGGAAAGAAAACTTCAGGCCAATATCTTTAATGAACATACATGCAAAAATTCTAATAAAATATTATCAAATCACATTAAAAAACAATAAGATAGTACACCATGATCAGGTCGGTTTCATTCCAGAAATGTTTCATTCCACATAAAGAGACTTAACTGGGACAAGAATCACATGATCATCTCAATGGATGCAGAGAAAGCATTTGACGAGGTCCAGCACCCATTCATGTTGAAAACCCTAGAGAAACTATGGATATCAGAACTCACCTCAAGATTGGAAAGGCTGTATATGATAGACCCAAGGCCAGCATCATGTTGAAAGGAGAAATCCTGAAACCATTTCCTCTCAACACAGGATCAAGACAAGGATGCACACTCTCACCACTCCTATTTAGCATAGTTTTTGAGATTTCAGTCAGAGCAATTATGCAAAAGAAGGAAATTAAAGGGTTATAAATAGAGGAAAAAAGCATTCAAATTATCTGTTGCATGATGATATGAGCTTATATTTAGAAGACCTAAAACACTCCACCAGAGGATTTCTAGAGATGATAAATTTAGCCAAGTAGCATGATACAAGATCAACATACATAAGTCAATTGCTTTCCTATACTCCAATAATGAATCTGCTGCAAAGAAATTAGGAAAATTATCCTATCCAAAATAATCTCAGAAAGAATATCATGCTAAACAAAATTAGTCAAATTCAGAAACTCAAAAGTCATGTTTTCTCTCATTTGTGGAAGTGAGAGTGAAATAAAGGAAGAGGGGA
>PVKS010036887.1:0-19025 GCA_004027875.1 Aplodontia rufa
GATAGAATGGCCATTTTTATTATATTGATTCTGCCTAACCATGAGCATGGAATGTTTTTCCATCTATTCAGGTCTTCTGTAATTTCTTTTTTTTTTTTTTAGTGTTTGATAGATTTGTTTGTAGAGGTCCTTAATATCCTTTGTAAGGTTAATGCCCAAGTATTTCATTTTTTTGGAGGAGATGGTCAATGGGAGAGATTTCCTGATTTCTTCTTCTGTGGATTTGTTGCTGGAGTAAAGAAATGCTAGCGATTTGCTGGAGTTGATCTTGTAGCCAGCTACTTTGCTAAAATCATCTATAAGCTCTATGAGTTTTCTGGCCAATGTTATTGGGTCTTCTAGGTATAAAATCATGTCATCTACAAATAGAGATAATAACTTTCTCTTTTCCTATACGAATACCTTTGATTTCCTAGTCTTGCCTTATGGCTCTGGCAAAGGTTTCAAGGACTACATTGAACAAGAGTGGGGAAAGTGGACAGCCTTGTCTTGTTCCTGCATTCAGTGGAAATGCTTTCAGTTTTTCTCCATTGAGGATAAGGTTGGCTATGGGTCTGTTGTAAATGGATCTGATATAGTTAAAGTATCTTCCCTTGATCCCTATATTTTCCAGAGTTTTGAGCATAAAGTGGTGTTGATTTTTATCAAATGCCTTCTCTGCATCGATTGAGATGATTATATGATTTTTGTTTTTAACTCTGTTTATGTGGTGAATTACATTTATTGATTTGGGTAGGTTGAACCAGCCTTGTTTTCCCGGAATGAAACCCACTTGATTATGATGTATTATCTTTTTAATGTACCTTTGTAACCAATTAGCTAAAATTTTATTAAGGATTTTTGCATCAATATTCATCAGGGAAATTGGTCTGTAGTTTTCTTTTCTTGACATGTCTTTGTTGGATTTTGGTATCAGTGTAATATATGCTTCGTAAAAAGTGTTTGGGAGTGTTCCCACTCTATCAATTTCATGGAAGAGCTTGTACAGGATTGGTGTTCGCTCTTCTCTGAAGGCTTGGTAGAATTCTGCCATATATCCATCCGGTCCTGGACTTTTCTTTTTTGGAAGAGCTTTGATTGCTGCTTCAACTTCACTATGTGTGATAGGTTGGTTTAGATTTTCAATGTTCTCCTGTGTTAATGAGGGGATGTTGTATATGTCCAAGAACCTGTCCATGTCCTACAGATTAACAACAACCTTGGCACAGTATAAATTTTCAAATTAGGTTCTGATAATCTTCTGGATTTTGGATGAGTCTGTGGTGATATCCCCATTTTTGTCTTTGATTTTGTTAATTTACTTCTTTTCATTCTTCCTCTTAGTGAGCTTGGCAAGAGGTCTGTTGATCTTGTTTATTTTTTCAAAGAACCAACTCTTTGTTCTGTGTTTGTGTTGTTTTTTTGTTCTTACTTTCATTGTTTTCAGCTCTAATTTTGGTAATTTCCTGTCTTCTATTAGCTTTATGGTTGGATTGCTTCTCTGTAATCATTTGAATTGAAGCATAAGGCTATTTATCTGGTCTCTTTCTAGATTTTTGATATATGCACTCAGTGCTATAAATTTACCTTTTAAGAATGTCTTCATACTATCCCGGAGGTTTCAGTATGTTGTTTCCTCATTCTCATTCAATTCCAAGAACTTCTTAATTTCTGCTCTCATTTTCTCTTTTACCCATCCTTCATTTAAGAGGTAATTATTCAATTTCCAAGTATTTGAGTAGTTTCTGTTGTTTCTCTTGTTGTTGATTGTTAAGATCACAGCATTATGATCTGACAGAATATATGGGATTATATCCACTTTTTTATATTTGTTAAGATTATCCCGGGCAACTACGATGTGGTGTATTTTAGAGAAGGATCCATGAGCTGCTGAGAAGAAGGTAAATTCAGCTGTCTTAGGATGGAATATTCTGTAAATGTCTGTTAAGCCTGATTGATTAATAGAGTTGTTCAGATTGGAGATGTCTTTATTGATTTTCTGTTTTTATGATCTATCTAGAGTTGATAGTGGTGTGTTGAAGTCCCCCAGGATTATTGCGTTGAGATCAATGAGGGGATTAATGTCCTTAAGTATTTTTTCCATATGTTTGGGGGGGGTTGTAATTGGGGGCATAAATGTGAATTGTCGTTATATCTTCTTGATGGACTTTCCCTTTTAGTATGATAAAGTGACTCTCTTTATCCTTTCTGACTTGTTTTACCTGGAAATTAATTTTATCAGAAATTAGGATTGCCACACCAGCTTGCTTTTTTGGCTTGCAGGCCTGATAGACATTTTGCCAACCTTTCACTTTCAGCCTGTGTCTATTTTTGAGTGTTAGATGTGTCTCTTGCAGGTAACATGTTGTTGGATTTTATTTTTTGATCCAGTGAGTCAGTCTGTGTCTTTTAATTGGGGCATTGAGACCATTCACATTCAAAGTTATAATAGATATGGGAGGCTGAGTCTCAGACTTTTTGACTATTACAGAGTTTTGAGTCATCTTGGAAATGAATTGGTGTATAATATGGTTTTTGACTTGCCCTTGTTTAAGGATTTAGGGTATCATTAGCATTTTCTTCTGGATGGAGAACATCCTTGAGAATATTCTGTAGCGCAGGATTTGTGTTCATGTATCTTGCTAACTTGAGTTTATCATTGAAGTATTTAATTTCCCCATCACATTTGAAGCTGAATTTTGCAGGGTATATTATCTTTGGGTGGAAGTTGCTATTTTTTAACACTTGAATGATATTGTACCAAGCTCTTCTGGCCTTCATGAATAATCCATAGTGATCCAAATTAGTTTGCCTCTGAATGTGATTTGGGGCTTTTCTTTAGCTTCTTTTAGAATTCTCTTTTTCATTTCTCTGTTATTCATTTTGTATATGATATGTCTTGGTGAATTTCTCATTTGATTAGGTCTGTTTAGTGTTCTATAAGCATCTTGGATGTGATATTCTGGATCAATTGTAAGATGAGGGAAGTTCTCGCTTATGATATCGCTTAAAAGATTCTTAATGCCTCTTGTTTGCTATTCGGAGTTTTCATCCAGGCCAATGACTCAGATTATTTCTCCTCATCTCATCAAATATTATTTGGAAGTTCTGGTCATGGAATGTAAGTTTCTTATCTTGTTTATCCTCTTTGAATTTGACATTACTTAGCTGATCCTCATTATCTGATGTATGTTCTTCAAGAGCTGAAGTTCTACTTTCAGTAGAGTAATCTCTGTAGTTGGTATTTTCCAGTGAAGATTTGATTTGGTTAACTGTGTTTTTCAATTCTGATAGCTGTGCTACATCTCTTTTCAGAATGTCTAATTCTTTGTATAGCTGATATTTTATTTCATGGAATTGCTCCCTTATTTCCTTATAAAAGTTGTCTCTCATCTCTTGAAATTGTTCTCTGATTTCTTTCCTTATTTCTTCTCTCAATTCTTTGGTTGAGTTACTAATCATAAAGTTGATACAATATTTTTGGTTTTCATCTAGGGCCCCAGCTATGGGTTGAGGTTGAGGAGGTGAGTTATTTCCCCTTTTCCTCATTTTCAGAAACAAAGAATGTGTCTTGGAGTTCAACCTTGTTACTCTTGGCAGGGTAATTGGAGCTTCTTATGGCTTTGCTTCATCGAGATGGGGAGCTATTTGGTCAACTCAGACCTAAAGGTGCTAGACTGATTTGCGAGAACTTGAGAGCCTAGATGGAGATACTAGACCATTTCAACTAAAACAGATGTGCTGATTACTAGCACCAATAGTAGCAGTTTTCTTTGAGAGAGCTCTCACAATATATTATGATAGCAAGAAAGTACCCATTTTGAAGACTGTCTGTTTCTTCAGATAGCATTCTTCTGTGAGTGGGGAGAAGAAATGCCTAGGAAGACATGGAGGTGAAATGGGGAGGTAAATTAGAACACTTGACTTAGAGTAAAGAGGAACAAGGGATTAGGGGGGAAAAGGTTATTCGGTCAGGAATAAGGAAAACATAGAAATGGGGTGCGGGTGGGGTAAGGACTTTGGGTGAGGATGAGAGAAAACTGCTTATATTTAGGGATTACCAGAGTACAGGGGATGAAGAGGTTAGTATCAGGCATGGTTCTCTTCACTCACAGGAGTCTGAGGCTATTTTGCTATCATAAAATATTTTCCTGGTTGTATCCCAATGGTATAGGAATAGCAGTTGGGTTCAAGAAGACATGGAGACGGTAGGAGCCAATCACCAATACATACACATGGATAAATATTTACATCCACCAACACCAAATTCATTATTAACCATAAAGCCAAAAAAATTTAAAAAATCAAAAATAAGAAAGAAAAAACAATAATGTTAAAAAGTTAGAAGTTGAACAATTTGAAAATGTTATACTCTAGCCAGATCCCCATTTAAAAAAGAAAAAGGAAAAAAAAAAATCCAAGAGGCAAACAAAAAACAGAACTAGTTGGGAAAGTTCTGATTTTTTGCCCTGTAGGTCAGCAAGTATGTACCATGGGGGGATGTGTTCAAATCTAGCTGGGGATTCTTCACAGTTGAGCTTGTCAGGGGAGATGCAGTTTGGTTAAGTCCGGTGACCTGGTTTTTCTTAGAGGATCTCCTCAGAATTTTCTGTTGCAAAAGGTTATAAGAACCTGCCCTCTCACACTTGTTGTGAGGATAGATTTCAGCACCCCCTGAGCTGTACTCCTAAGGGGGTTACTTTTTGTCTGTCCACTTTCTAGATCTTCTTGGGCCTGGGGCTCAGAATCTGTAGACAGTCTAGTTGATCCTAGTGTAGATGTGTGGGGCTCTGGCTGTTCCAAGGAGAGTGGCCAGACTGAAACTTGCTTCCTCAGGATCACTGGCAACCCACTCTGGGTGACTTGTGATCTTCAGAAGCCCAAAAGAGCTGCTCTGTGGGGGTTTACAGGAACCTGGCAAGGGAGGGTCTAGATTGTGCCAGTGATTATGTGGATCTCAGTTGCAAGCACTAGAGGGCGCCCACCTAAAGAGGTCAGGGCCTACATAGCCTTGGCTATGCACAGAGCTCAGATGCTAAGGGGGAGCCCAGGCTGCCCCTTTTTTCCAAAGGTTCCTGAGGCCTATGTCAGAGCTTGAATTGTTAGAGAGTTACAGGCAGGTTTTGCAGAGTCTGAGGCAGGCAGTCCCCTTGAGAAGGATGTGTCCTACTGCACCAAGCTCTGTTCACAGAGTGCTCCATACAGGCATGTAAGGGGGTGGGCAGAAGGTCACTGTCTGAGAGGTTTGCGAGCTGAAGAGGGGATTCGCAGTTCCACACAGCCCCCAGGGCAGATGGCCAGGTGGGAGGGGGTGGTAACTTCTCTTTTTCTGTTCATGGAGACTGGGGCCCCAAGTTGGTGCTTAAAGGATGGATCTGGTTTCCCTGTGAGCGTCCAGCCTCGCCTTTGCAATGGCGAGCAGAGCCAGTTAGGCTCTAGATTCGCTGGTGCGAGCAATTAGGTTAAAGGACTTGAGACTTAGCTCTTGCAAACTGTGAGCACGGGTGGAAAGGTGTTGTCCGCTGTGACTGAGTTAGAGTTCTTGTGCCGATTCCTCTCCTCCCCCACTTGTGGAGCTGGCAGTGACTGGAGCTGGAGAGGGGAATGCCAGCACCACACCATCCCCTGGGAGATGGCCAGGTCATGGGGCGGTAGATTCTGATTTTCTGACCGTGGAGGCTGAGGCCCCAAGACTGTGCTTAAACTATGGGTCTGTGTTCGTTTTTGCTGAGTGAGCAACCAGCCCTGCCCTCAGGTAAACCTCACAATGGTGGGTGGCTCAGACCAGCTGCCACACTTGAAGCTAATGGAGAGATTACTTCCCAGAGCTGTACACCCGGCTCTTGTAAATTAACAGCCAGCAGGTCAGAGGGCTGCTGCAACCTGGTTAGGGTACTTGGTTAGGATACTTGCTCCATTTCCTCCCCTCCTGGTAGCTCCCCCCCCCACACCCCCCGTGTGGGGTAGGTTGAGAGGGAGCCACAAACTTCTCCTTTAGGTTTGTTAATGCACCACTCTATTCTGTTGGAGTTAAAAAAAATTAGCCTGGGATAATGTTTCCTCACTCAGAGGACTTTGTCCTACCATGGGAATCTGCCTCCACTCCTGCAGCGTGAAGTGTTTCTCAGGAGCATCTGGGAGTCGCTGGTGGTGGGGTGGTTGCCAAGTTCTCTCTCCCACCAGGCCTTATTCTTATAGGGGTTTTAATTTACCTCAGTTCAGTATCTTTGTATGTCAGGCAATAGGGAGACCAATGAAGAGAGATAAGGGAGTGGCAGACACTGAGCAGTCAGAGGACATACATCCTTTCTGGTGTGAGTTCACAGTTTTATGTGAGTGACTTCATGGTGCCCTCAAACCATTATAATAGTAAAAGCAAGTATCACTGATCACAGGTCAAGATAAGAGCTATGTTCCATATTTATTTATTTTTTTATTTATTATTTTTTTGGTACTGGGAATTGAACCCAGGGGTGCTTACCTTCTGAGCCACATCCTCAGCCCTTTTTATTTTTTATTTTGAGATAGGGTCTCGCCAAGTTACTTAGGATCTAAGTGGCTGAGGCTAACTTTGAACTTGCAGTCCTTCTATCTCAACCTCCTAAGTCATCTGGGATTATAGATGTGCACCACCACACCCAGCAAAAGCTATATTAATAATGGAAAGTTTTGAAATCTTGCAAGAATTTTCACAGAGCTATGTGACACAGATATAAAGTGAACACATGCTATTGAAAGATTAGTGTCAATAGACTTGCTTGATGTAGTTTGTACAAAATTCAATACCTGTAAATGTGCAATAAGCAAAACAATAAAATAAGCAATGACTGCATTGTTACTTGTCTCTTACATTGGAGTTAGGGCATAATATATTTTTGAAACACCACGGATATGGGAGAATATGTTATCTGTTAACTTCATGCCAGGAGAGTAAAATGGGTGCTGTATTTACATTAAAGAGCTGCACAAGATCTAATGAGCTGTGAGAACCACAGAATTGAAAGGATCATGGCTCATGCTTGAGTATTACAGTAAAGAGGAGACTGAGAGAATAGATATTAAATCAGTAAAAATGTACATTTTTTTAAAAAGCATGTCCAGTGAGCGCTATGCTATGAAAGCTTTTCAGACAGGAAATTTTGTAGTAAATCCAAAAGTGGCAATAGTTTTGTTTCTTTTGTTTTGTTTACTTTTATCTCTTTCATCACTGAAAAACAAGAACAAACTTCTGTGATGATCCTGTCTTCTGGGTCTTGAGACTTTCCCTGTGACACTGTGTCTAGTCATAGTTTACTGAATGTCCCTGCATAGATCAACTTCAGAGCTGGTTGCTATACCTTGTGGTGTAACTATTCTAGTTAAGAGCTCAGAGCTGGGTACATAATAGGATAAACAAACAAAAATAACCAAACCTTCTGAATGTAGGAAAAAGATGTTCTGGTCAAATAGGTCTTTTTTTTATTTTTTAAGAGAGAGGGACAGAGAGAAAGAGAGAGAGAAACAATTTTTATTTAAGTTTTCATGTGGCTTTTGTTGCTCCAAGACTTCGTTGTGTACTTGGTGCTGAGGTTTGAACTCACGTACTTGCGCATGCTGGGGAAGCGTAGTAACTGCTGAGACATTGCTCCAACCACCAAACAGGTCTGTTTTATTAACCTAACTAAAGAGCTGAATTTTAAAGTCAAGCAGATTCTGACTGTTTTGTTCTTGAGTGGCAGAACTTTAGCTTACACATAAGCTATTTTTTTTATATCATGTTACCTGAAGACCCAGAAACCCCTTAAAATGTCATTTCCAGTATAGTTTGACAGATGAACTCTGTGTCTAATATTTTGAACTGTGGACTGATAGCCCTTCAAGTTTCTTCTTCATTCATCACATTCCATAATAAATATCCTTCTCTTTCACTCTAAGTTAGTGTCCTGAAAGATATGATCTAGTTTAAGGGGAATATCTGGGTTTTTAATTCAGTCAGTATAAAAGATCTTTTCATTTGCATGTCCAAAACTTCAAATTCAAACATAAATCAGAACAAAGAAATGAAGTCTGGATAGAGGTAAAAAGATAGCTTGAATTTCAAGCATTTGTGCATAGAATTGTCCCTTCCTTAGGTTGGGCTCTGAACTTCTAGTTCAATGACAGATGGAAGATGCTCACGAGACAGTTTTAGGAGAGAGAGTAAAATGGGTAGGTAGTCAGGTCCATGGGCCCCACTCAACCACATCTAGAAACTGGCCAGTAGAGAGCCATTAACAGATATGCTCAGGGCCTTCATATGCAAATGACCATGAGGCTCACCTGTGGGAGCAACTCCTTTGTCCCAAAAGGGGAAAAACTAAGAAGTGGGGTGGAGACAGTTGTGAACTTAGAAAGAATTGTTACCTGTTTTGCATAGATTTTAACCAATAACTTTTGTGCTTAGTTTCAATGCCTGTTTTGCACAGATTTCAACCAATGATGTAGATGCATTTCTCAATGCCTGCTTTGCATGAATGCTAATTATGCTCATACCCCCAAATCAATATAACCCCTGGACTAATCTCCATTAGAGGGTGTCCTACTTCCTATTCCACCTTGCATAGTCTCTGTTCTCTTTTCTTAAATAAATCCTACTCATTTCACTCCTCCTTCCGTGGTTGTCCATGGATATTATTCTTCAAATAAGAACTCAGAAGATTGGTGCTAAATTCCCAGGGTAAATTTCCACCACACAAGAGCTGCAACACCCAGCTTTTAACTGGAGAGCTGCTAACACTATTTCAACCTCAGAAACTTGCATTCAGCCCAAATTCCCAGTTTTAGGTGGGAATATCTGCAAATGCTAGAAGCAGGCTATTTTGGCTGCTGGAATCTAGTAGGCCCAGACTCCATTTGCCAACAGGAGCAGAGAATCCAGCCTTATCTCAAAAACCCTGCATCACTCATTTATCATAGTTGTTAAAACATAGGCTTGAAGCTAAGAGAGACACCAACAATAGCTCACATTGACAGTAGAGGATGTGGAGATGCCAGAAAATACTCGAAACCACTTCAAGGATGAACATGTCTAGTGAAAAAGGGACTTCATGCTCAAGATCAAGTATCTTTTAGTATCTTAATAGCCTCTAAGTATGTCACTATATGATAATACTGAATAATACTTGACATTTGTAGTTATGGTCTTGAGTTATTGGGAAAACTGATTATATTCAGAAACCTTTAATTGAGGATGCAGATAAGGGTATTATATACGTTATAAAAATTTATTTAATAGACATAAATTCAGTCTGAGTATTAAAAATGAATTTATGTCATCTGGAACATTTAGTTTCATGCTGATGCTGGATATAATTTTTCACACTTTCATTTCATTTTTGATATAACAAACACTGGACTGATGGCAACTGGTCCCTGTACTTCTCAATATGACTACGTGGCTTGAGTGAGCTCCTGGAGGATGGATCAGGTGAAGGCACCCTTTCTCTGTTCATGATGATACGCAATTTGATAGATGTGGTGATACAAGAAACTGAAAGTCAAGCAAGGTGGTTAAATGTGATGATTTCCCACCGGATCTCCTGGGGCCTCTCTGATAGCTGCTCTGTGCCTCTAACCTGACTTTGCCTCTTACAGATGTGCTGCAGCCACCCTGGAGAGTGTCATCTGGCTGTGTAACCCAAGAACTCAGAGACCCAGAAGTACCCTGGAGTTCACATTGCTGGGGTGGCCAGTAGCTCCCGCCTGCTGGTGCAAAAGCAGAAACGCCTTTCCAGAGGGATAGACTTGGATATGTGATTGATGTTTCAGAGTTCCCTGAACTATCAGACAGCCTGAATCTCTGCTTAACATTACCTAAAATCCTGCCTGACTATCTGTTTTCTCACCACCTCTTTCTGGACTTTCACAGGGCTCTTCCCTAAACAGTTGCTTGTAGGAAAATATCATGTCAACAACTGCTCCAGGGGAAACTTGATTTCATTCAGGAGGGAAACAGAGAACTGACAGTCAGTGTCAAATCCACATTTACACCCATAAGTTAGAGTCCTATTTTTTACCTCATTTAAACTATTTCAAACTCTCTAAGGTGAATCTTAAATTCAGTGTTCAGTCTCTTTTCTAGAAAGCAAAAACTAAATTAAAGGAAGCATCTGGGAGAGGTTGCAGGGGCTGAACAGTATGTCCCTGCTGTGTCCTGAGCTCATGAGGGCAGTGAACAGATCAGAGGCACTGTCTCACCGTGAGCAGATGATAGTTGTGCAGGTCCTGATTTCAGAGTCAAGATTATCTATCAGGTGAGCCAGTCTTTGAACTTCTAATTTTCAGTTTGAGATTTCTAATATTTTCAAAATTTTATGATCGTTTAACACTTTGAATAGAAAGTATAAATATAAATGTGTGTATGTGTTTATATATGTACTTGTATGTCAGGTACATATAAAACTTTATTAATAACTTATCTATGGGCTGGAGTGGTGGCATAGCAGTTATGGAGCTTGCCTGGCATGCTCGAGGACGTGGGTTCTAACCCCAGCACCATGTGCACAACAAACTCTTTGAGCAACAAAAGTCACGTGAAAAACTAAATAAAATTGAATCTCTCTTTCTCTATCTCTCTCTCATTGTCCCTCTTTCTCTTTTAAAAAAATAGCTTATCTATGGTTTAAAATATGCAGCAATAGGTAATGAATATGATACAACATGTTTTAAACATTTAATCTGTCAACAACACAAACCTTTTAGAGAGAATAATAGGATCAAATGTGCTTCAAATTTTGAAGTTTTTTTTAACATTCTCTCATGTAGGAATTTGAGAATATATTTTACATTTATTTATTTTGATATTTAGTTTCAAAGGCATTCTTAGCAAGAAAATCTCGCAAATGAGATTTTGATTATGAAACATTGATTATGAATATTAATCTGAATATTAATTTTTCAATCTGAATTATCAATTATGTGGAGATGTTTATTTTGCTGTACATTTCCATCTTCCTTGTTTTAATGAAAGAATTTTTAAAATGTGCAGATGAGAGCAAATTTAAATGACATGCTTCCATTGTTCATATAATAAAACTACATGACAATGAAAATATTTTCAAATATTCATTTTCACAGTATTTTTTCTTTACTGTAAGTTTCCTTGAAAAATAGCTTCTTTCTCATCAGTGACAAAGGACTACATTTATCTTGAGGAGATGGATCCCATATGCTAATATCTAGCGAGCCTATTGTTGAGAATTGGCTGTCCATTAAGTTTGCAGGGCTTTTCTTCTAGTTAACAAAAGTCCATCTGTGATGTGGGAATCTGTGGGAAGGACAGATTTCCACCCTCCTACTGAATCTTTGCAAGTTGGGGTACTTTCTGCTATGGTCCCAGTGCTGTGGGGGTGAACCAGATTTCTCAGAAAAATCTGTTATTATGCACCCTGCCTCCTCTGGCTGTTTACTTCCTTTCTGGGTCCATCTGAAATGGAAAAGAAAAGAAAGTTTTGAATGCATGAGAAATTGCAATGAGTTAGATTAAACTGGATGTTTTGGACCTAAAAAGAAGTATGATATAACAGCTGAAAAAAAATGTGAAAATAGTTGAATCTTCCTGAATTTTTGTCAAGGGAGGGAAAAGCAGGTCTAGCAAAGCATGTGTAAAAGGTAAAATTAAAAAGAAGTAATTTTCTACTGGGGACCCATAGCATCTACTATGTTAAATATAGTTGGCCCTCAGATCTATGGGTTTCATATCTGCAAATTCAATCAACCTCAGATCAAAATAGTTTTTAAGTGGAGAAACTTAAGAATGAAGTTGACCAAATTATGATTATATATATATATATATATATATATATATATATATGAGTTTCACCTTTTTGTATATCTATAGAGCACCAACCTAAAAAATGATAAATAAATAGAAAGAAATCCAGTAGAGAAGAGGAAGAGAAATAGGCAGATGGAGATGTGGAGGGGAAAAAAACAGCACTGGGCACTGAATTGGAGCCAGTTATATTCCATGCATGTATGATTATGGCATTATTCTGTATAACTATAATGCACTAATAAAAACATGAAAATTCACAACCAAAAATTGTATTGTTTATAATGTACATGTTGTTCTGAAATATGTATACATTGTGGAGTGATTAAATCAAACTAATAAAAATTTGTGCCAGTTCTGAACATTTGTAGATTTTTATTCTTGTCATTATTCCATAAACAATATAACAATTGGGGCTGGAGCTGTGACTTGGCAGTTACGGCACTTGCCTCATATGCACAAGTACGTGAGTTCAAACTCCAGCACCACATACACAACGCAGTGTCCAAGGAATGAAAATCACATGAAAAACTCAATAAAAATTGCTTCTCTCTCTCCCTCTCTCTCTTTCTCTCTCTCTCTCACTGTCCCCTCTTTAAAAAAAAAACAATTATTTACATAGTATTTATGCTGTATTAGCTATTGTAAGTATAATAGAGATGATTTTTATGGGAGGATATGTCAAAATTATAGAGAAATACTAGGTCATTTTGCATAAGGGACTTGAGCCTCACATGGACTCTCATGTTCATGAGGGTCATAAAGCCATTCCCTTATGGAAAGCAAAGGTTGACTGTACACTATTAATAACTGTAAGTTTTGTTGAGTGTAGATTTTAAGTCAGGGATGCAGAGTTTGATCTTTTTCCAAAGTTATCATTTATCACAACACCCCAGTGATTCAGACCTCTTCCTTTGGTCTGGACACTGGATTGGAAGAAGCACTATCCTGGATGTTTAGGAATGTCTTAGAGACCTATGACGACCAGGCTCCTCCTGCATCTCAGCAGCAGGTTGGGTTCTGCTGCCATCAACCCTTCCAGAATCACTCTGTAGTGAGGTAGTGCTAAGCTCTTTGTGTTTCATAGATTATTCTTTGGGTTCTTAGCTCCTGAGATTACTTCTATCCTGTGGTTTCATACTGTACCCTGGATCCTCCCTCTGGAACTGTACTCACTTAACAGCAGGGAAGACAAGGGAGGGAAGAGCCATAAGATCTCACAGTTCCACAGGCTCTTCCCAGTGCTGGCTGTGCGCACGCGTCACTCTACAGATGAATGAACTTGGAATTACATACAATGCTCCTGTAATTTTCTCCAGTTCTTGGTTTCCTACTGAAATCAGTGCTTTATTTGCCCTTAGTTTGTAATTTACCTTGAGGATTTCAGGTTTTATTTTGAGACAAATTTCCAAGCAATTAAAACATTTACACACTATAACTTCTCTCTCTGAGGTCCCATGAACACTGATCAGATTGAGCAATGAACCAGCCCAATATCTCACCAATGGTTCCCGTAGAGCAGGAGAGGCCAGATATACATGTTATTAAGTAACTGTTCTAAAACAGCTAAGATGTGTGAGATACTAGTATCCTGCTGCAATTTGGAAAATATTTTGGGGTCTGGTGCTATGTTCGCTAAGGTTTATCTTACTCTAATCTCAAGGAGCCTCCAAAAACACCTTAACTCTGCAAGCTTGAGCCCAAATTAAAAACAGGTTCTTCAGCTACCTTGCTTCTTGCTTCCAGGCTCCTGCCCAGTCTTCAACTGCCATATGTCTTTTTCTGCAGACACTGAGATTAGAAAGTTGACCCTAAGATGCTGAGCACAGTGACATACCTGAGGTTCCACCTACTGGGGAGGCTGAGGCAGATGGATTGCATGGGCTGAGGGGTTCTAGCCAGCCTGGGCAACATAGTAGGACTTCAGGTACAAAGAAAAGAGAGAGAAAAGGAAAGGAGAGAAGAGGGGACAGGAGAGGAGGTCAGGAGAGGGAATGGAAAGGAAAGGAAAAAAGAAAAGTTAACCCTTTTCCTTAGAAGAGACCCCTCCCACCACATCTGCACATCTATCTACTTGGTAACCACATCAACTTTTTTTTCCAGTGGTATTCAAATGTGTGCCTTCTTTTTCTCTAAGGGTTGTGCTTATTTCCTAGTGCTGTCATGGACACACACACACACACACACACACACACACCACAGCTTTATACATTCTGAGGGTTTTGAGCAGAAGAGATGTTTTGAACAAAGATGTACTCTTGAGCTCTCAATCCCCTTCCCCCATCTTTTGTAAATCCCTACTGCAAAACCCTCCTGGATCTTATTCTCTAGAACTTCCATAATGACGTTTAACGTTACTGTCCACAACTCACTTAGCCCTGCTGACTATTATATCAATTGCATTATAAATATCTGGAAGACAGAGTCTTCCTTGCCCTCTTGTGCTCCCCTTGGCTCGAGGTCAGTGTGGCATGCATTGCAGGTGCTCAGTGAAATTCATCAGGAGAGATAGTTGACCTACCCTTTGAGAAGAAGAAAGCATTTCCAGTGCTGATAAGCACTTACACAGTTTACATCTCTATTTTCACAAAGGCTCCAAGGAGCAACTGCCTGTGTGGTCCAGGGGCTGATACCTGATAAGATATAAGCTGTGCCAGATGCTGGGTTGAGCAGATACAGGCATTAACTTATTTTATCTTCAAAATAGTACTATCACCTGTGTATGGATTTTAGATAACAGTGTGAAGTCTTAGACTTGCCCAAATAAGAAATAGAGACTGGTGACTAGGCCAGAACTATAGCACTCTAACACCTTGTCCTTTGAGTACTGACATTGTGTCTAGCATCTTAAATTATTCTGGCTCTTTTCTTCCTATTACCTAATTCTGTGCCTGATTAGTGGCAGATGACATCTTATCTAGCAATACATATTAACAGAGTGAAAATGCATCCAACAGGAGACCACAGTCTGTTTGGGCATGGCTGACAGATGCCCTGTGAAGTCGTTAGGTTTATGAAGCAGCATTCTAGGTATCAGAACCATTCTCCTTTTGTGTATAATGAGGATGCTATTCCTCACTGCAGACTCTCTTGGTCTCCCACTGTAAGCCTTTGGTATTTATTATTCCCATCCATGTAGACCAGATGGTTTCCAACTTCCCTAACCTGTGACTCTCTAACCTTGGGCAGGTAAGGTCACTCAGGTCAGAAGGACCAGACTGCCAAGAAGCCTGTGCTACCAGGAGCAGCAATCAAACAAAGGCCCTCAGGCCAGTCATCTCTCCCACCACTTGGGGTAAGGAAGATGTCTGTACTATTCCCGAGGGGTCCCCAGCGTGAGTTCCATGGTTGCTCAGTAAGGACTTTGGGTGGAGTCCCTTCCTGATGTCCTAGCAGTGCTTCCTGGGGGTCACTACCTGTACTTACATGTATCTCAGAACCTGCTGCAGGCGTACAGGGAAGACCCCAGGCCACACTAACGACTAACCTGTCACAGAAAGATTGCAAGTGTGCCTGCTTTGCTGTGCTTGCATGGGCATCTCCAGGGTGGGCTGTGGGTCTTGGACAGGAGAGGCTGAGCCATTCTCTTAAGAGAAGCAATCTGGGCTCTGGAGGGTAGGCCTGGATGATTTTTAACAGAAGCCAAGTGGACAAAAGGGCTCAAGAGACAGAGGGTACTTTGGGCTCTTTATTTATATTAATTTTTAATTTATCATTTTTATTTTTGAGATGAGAGGTCTCACTATGTTGCCCAGACTCACCTCAAAATCCTGGGCTCGAGTGGTCCTCCTGCCTCAGCATCTCCATTAACTAGGAAATAATCATGCCTGGCTAGCTTTAGGCTCTTAAATGACACATTTCTCTTTTCATTCCTCACTTTCTCTCCTGATTGCTCTTCCCTTCCTCTCTAATTTCTGTCCTCCCTTGTGTCTCTCCCTGTTTTTGTCTCTCTCTCTCTCTCACACACACACAGTCTTGCCATCTCTTTGTCTCTTCCTATGTCTCCATCTCTCTCTCTTTTTCTCCTGCTTCCTCCTGTGTGAGTAGAAGCAGGACTCTTGAGTTTATCCATCCTTTATGTAAGCATTCAGGCTGCTCATTTTTGCCTTGCATGGACTCTCATGTACTATGTTTATTCATCTTCCTGTCCTTTAAAACACATTCCTGTAGTTACAATAATGACAGCATAATTCTAATAAAGCAAGACAGATGAAACCATTCTAAGCAGATGCAGAAACTGCCCTGAACATTTCTGGCCCTTCCCTAGGGAACATCCCTTGTCCTCTGCTAATTGGCTCTGATATTGCTCAAGAGTGCACTTTGGCATTCCTTGCAAAGCTTGGAGAAGGCAATCCCTAATTTGTCAAACACTAGTAATCTGTAAACATAATTTTGGCTTCCTGTGGTATCTGGCTTGTCAACATCTGATCTCTTTTGAACTGACTGTACTGTACTCATGTTCCAGTAAATTGCATCTAAAGAAGCAATGCAGCTCAGACAACCCAGTGGTTGTGGGTATTCTGGTTTTGCTTTGCTATTCATGAATGTGGGTCTGTATCAAATTTGTTCCAAGGTTAGAGAATTCTAATTATTTAGAAAATCAGTGTGACTCATGAGTTGTCTCAGTTGTGCTTACCTATGGGGGTTGTCCAAACAGGTGGTTATATCTAAAAACATTCTGGTAGAGGAAGAAATTCTAACCAGAGAAAACAGCTAGTGATAAAGCAGAACTGCTTGGTACATAGTGCCACATATTCAAAAACTGTGCAGTAATCATGCTATAGCAATAAATACATAACCATGATTATAGTGGCACAATTCATAATAGCCAAATTATGTCAATTAGCCTAGGTGTCAATCAACAGATGGGGAAAGAAAATATGGTCTATATTGCACAATGGGATTTTATTCAGCCATAAAAAAGAATGAAATTACATTATTTGCAGAAAAACAGATCTAACTAGAGAATATCATGATAAGTAAAGCAAAGCAGACTCAGAAAGTCAAGGGTCATCAATTGTCTCATATTTGTGGAAAGAGAAAAAAGGGGATATCTTGAAATGGAAAGGAGGCCAAAAGACAGGGGATAGATGGGGGCAAGGAAGGGACGAAAAGGGAATGTACCAGGGAATGAAACTGACCAAATTATGTTATGTGCATGTACTAATATATCTCAATGAATCTCACCATCATGTATAGTTATAATGTACCCCTTTTAAAAAGAGAATTCAAGAATTAAATCTCAGTCATTAGAATGTAACTTGAGAAAACCATGGAAAAAGGAAATATGAGAAGGCTGAGGACTGTTCAACATTGGAAAGTTAACATTTCTTGAAGCTCTTAACTGGGCTTTCCTTGGTCTTGGGAATCGAATCCAGTCGTGTCTACCACCGAGCTACATCCCCAGTCTTTTCTATTTTTAATTTTAAGACTGGGTCTCACTAAGTTGCTGAGGCTGGCATTAAACTTGTCATCCTCCTGCCTCAGCCTCCTGAGTTGATGGGATTATAGGCGTGCTCTGCCACAGCTGGCTCTACTAGACCTCTATTTGAAGAAGACTAAATATCTTTCTTCCTCCTAAGGGATTTACAATTCCAAACAAATAAAACACTGCTGAATGTGGCCACAAGTTTCTCATATAGCACAGGTCTCTGTACTTCATAATGCTTAGTGTGTGGGACTTCCAGGGAAGCTGCTGCTCACCTGGGCTTTCCACATTCTGCACCTGGACAAAGTGGGGGGTGCAAGTGCAGGTCCAGGTGCAGAGGCAGGTTGGGTCTCGCTGCTGTTTCTGGGGATATCAGCCTGCTCTTCTCTGGTCCTGTGGCCCCAACTACACACAGAATTGTTACCTGCAAGGTGCCCTGCCTCAATGAAGCTATCTAATGTATGTGAGGCCATGCCTCAGTGGCTGTCCCCTCCCTTTTGACCCTCTTTGGGGGAACTGGTTTTGAGAAAAGAGTCAATGCTCTGGAATGTTTGATTCTAGAAAATACAAAGAGGGATTGATTTGCCTCAGAGCATGTTTAAAGAACTAAAAGGGCTGAGGACAATAACAGCTACCTGCCATTGTTCATCTGGCTCTCCCACAGGCAGCCAGGTGAATCTCCAGATCCTCAGCTGCTGCAGATAGTTGCGGAGCTAGGTTCAAAAGTTCTAACCAGTCCTGTCTTTGTTGGAGGAGAGAAGGGTTCTCTGCGGGTGTCTGTCCTCATACGGCCATGACTCATTCAGCAGCCAGTTATGAATCATGCAGAAAAGAGAGACCAGGAATTAGGTGTGAAAACAACAGGGGACGTAGGTGGGAATGAAAGGCATGTTTGGGTTTCCTCCCTTCTCCCCAGCACTCCAGCATGAGCATGGGCTATATACTGAAACCCAGAACTCAGCCTCTCTTTAGCTACACTATCTTATAGGGGTTTGAGGTAGAGCAGTAAGCTGGGGACTTGAAAAGTCTGATTCTGAGTCTAGCTCTGCCATGGACTATGTCCCTCTAACTAGATGACATTAACCTCAACAAGCAGCAGGCTGGCAGATACCATAGCAGACTTTCTCCTTATCAAATTAAGCCACTTATTTTTGCACCTCAACTTTAGCATAAATCAAATGGGAATAAGAATCCCCTAACCAGCCGATGCTGCTCTAGTGAGTACACAGGATCTACTCACAATCTATGACAGCCAGGACCCTCCACCTCCCCCAACAGCCCTTTCTGTCCTCATCACCTGTAGGTCATCCCAGTGCCCTCTCAGAACCTGCTGCCTGCTATCACATAGCCCCGCTCCACTGTACCCAGACAACTTTTAATGTGAGGGTGATCTCACCTTTACCACATCCTCACTTAATTTCACCAGTACCCTGTGCATGGCAGCCCTGCAAGATACCACATGTCCACACTGACCTCTTTACATGCTGGAATAGGACAGAGGGCAGGGCTTTGGGCTGCAGGCGGAGCACTATTATCACCTTTAAGATGAAACCCATTACCATTGGATCTGTCTTCCTTTTGTGGGAAATGAAGAACCCAACTACACTTCAGAATGATGCTCTGCTTTCCACACAGAGCTAGTCTTGGAGAGTTCCTTTAATTAAGATGAGAATTATTGCCATTTTAAAGCCTGGCATCTTCTTCATCATATGAACAAATAAGGATTTGACTCAGATCCCTGGGGCATGTCTGAAAAGGTTCTGAACTGAGGATAACTGAAAGCAGGTGTTCTAGCTCCTCATGTTCACCAAAAAAAAAAAAAAAAAA
>PVKS010036888.1:0-19003 GCA_004027875.1 Aplodontia rufa
TCCTCCTCTTCCTCCCCCTACTCCTCCTCCTGGTCCTTGAACATGTGAGCTACCCCTCCAGAAGCATGTTTCCTATGTTCTTCCGCCTCCCTCCCTCCCTTCCTTCCTCTCTCATTCTCTACCATCTATCATTTGCCATCTATCATCTATCATCTATCATCTGTCTACCTATCATCTATCATCTATCATCTATCACCTATCATCTATCCACCCCTTTCTTATTTTTCAATGGGCAGTGGGGGAGTCGAACTCCACAGCTTCAGAAGCTCTTGACTTCTCCTTTGATGCATTCCCAGGAGGCACTCGCTGTGTGGCCCTCTGGACTATTTCGAGACAATGTGAGTTAGGAGCCGTGAGCAAGACATCAACAGATGTGGACACTTTATCATGATTCAACCGAAGCCGTGCTCGTAGGGAATCAACCCAGGTCCATCTGTTTAATTTCTGCTCTTCTTGAGAGGAAAACAACAGAACAGCAACAGAGTGGCCCTGAGGACAGTCACACAATGGCCTTCCCCGTGTCCAGTGTGTGCAAAGACTGCTCAGTCTTTCAGGGGTTGTGTATAGATAGCCCGTTGCCTGGAAGTCATTTGGATTAGTTTCATTTCTACCCAAACCTCCAGTACATGGTTCTGTGGCCAAGCGAGGGACTGCAGGCTGTGTGTAGGAGGGTGGGAGAGGAGTTAGAGCTGCTGTGTCACTGTCCCCATGGCAGCCTGAAGGGACTGCTTTCGGGTTGTGCCCTGGCTTCGTACATGTAGTCCTCTGCCTGGCACCACAGATGTGCGCTGACGTCACCCTGGAGCAGGGTGGACCCTAAAGCAATGCTCCTGTCCTCTGAACAAGAAAGGGAAATCTGGGGCTGGAGCAGTGGCTCAGTGGTTATAGAGCTTGCCTGCCATGTACAAGGATGCGGGTTCAAACCCAGCACCATGTACACAATGAAGCGTGGGAGCAATGAAAGCCACATGAAACTAAATAAAATTGATTCTCCCTCTCTCTCACTGTCCCTCTCTCTAGGAGAAAGAAAGAAAGAAAGAAAGGGAGAGAGAGAGGGAGGGAAATTGGGGGACAAGAGACAGACACATGACAATGGGTGTGAGGATGCAGGCAGAGATTGGTGCCGGGTCTACAAGCCAAGGAAAGCCCACGTGCCCAACAGGGCCGGCACCCAGAGGCCAGGAGAGAGGCTGCCGCTCTCCCGCACAGCCCGGGGAGCCCACCTGCCCCACCTTCCCATCCCACCCCCAGAGCTGCAGGATGCCAAATCGCTTCCCAGCTGCTCAGTTGGTGGCACTTTGTCAGATGACCACACCCCACAAGGACAGCCACCTTGGTGACTGAGGTTGCCCGCATGTCTGCCCATTTCTTTATGGGTTTTTCTTTTGTACAACAGTTGTGCGGCCCTCATTGTCTTTCATCCCTTCACTGAGCCATTCCTTGCCCCGTAAGTGTCCTATTCCTGGGGGGAGAATGTGCCCTGTAACTTGGTATGTCCTTGGACTGAGTGACTTGGAAGCACTGTGTATGCACGTGAGTGTGCGTGTGTTACATGTGTGTATGAATGTGTGAGCGCACGAGGATGTACGTGTAGTCGTGTGGACAGCAGTGTGTGTGGCTGTTTGTGGGTGTGAACATGTTGAGTGTGAACATGTTGAGCGTGAACTGCTCTCACAGCAAACCTAGCAGAGGTTTTGCCTCCTGCGCGTTTGGAAACAGGCTGAATTTGGAGACCTGCTAACGGCCCCTTGGCTGCCCCAGGGCAGGGCAGGATCCCAAGTAGGGGGCTACAAGGGGTGCCCTACTCTCTGAAGAGGCCCAGAGTCTTCTGTTGGGGCCTGGTGGGGCCCTGTAAGGCCTGAATCCACAGGGCCATCCCGAGAGAAGGCAAGGCCAAGCTTTTCTGACTACTGGGGACAATCAGAGCAACGGAGTGGCCACAGATGGGAAATCTCGCAGCCACTGAGAGCCACTCTGGAGGAATTTGAGTGCCCAGGGAAGTCGCTTGTGGGCGCATTTACCAGCAGTGTGTCCTGGGCCTTACCCTCCCTGCCTCAGGTCATCCATGCAAGATGGTAACGTCAAGACGGCCAGCTCCTAGGAGAGTGAGGACATCACAGGGCTTCCCAATACCAGAAGTCCGATCCGTGGCATTTGGTGGCTTTCATGGGCTCAACATTCCCAGGATGGCTGCTGATGGTTTGTTTGGCCTTATTCACAAGATTTTTGAAAACTGGGGGCTGGAGCAGTGGCTCAGTGGTTACAGCGCTTGCTTGGCATGCGAAGCCCAGCTCCACGTACACAATGAAGTGTCAGAGCAACAAAAGCCACATGAAAAACTTTGAGCAATGCCCTGCACAAGAGCGGGTGCTCTCATCTCTACTGTATTCCATTTTGACCCATAGTGCTAGATAAATACATAAAATAAAACGAGCAGCCATGCGTGATGGCCTGAGGGAGAGGAGGTCTAAACACAGCTCAGAAGTTCACGGAAAGAGAGCTGTCGTCCGAGGTGGCGGGGTGACAGGCTACGTAGTGGGAGAATTTTTCCAAGTTTTGCACAGTGAGCAAATGATGACTCCCCGGCTCTGGGCCTGAGGGGAGGCTGCAGTGGTGAGTGAAGCCACCGCCCCAGCCACGCCCCACCTGCCTACACTGCCCCCCAGGCAGCTCATTCAGCTAGGACGGATGATTAGGTTGTGGCTGTCACAATCCAGTGGTTTCACCTCTGAACACTCTGCAGAAACACAGGGGCTTTGGGGGACATCTCACACCCAAACCAAACAGGTCTTTGCAGGTACAGTTGGTAAAAATGAGATCGTGCTGAAGCAGGGTCTTCCCTTTCCCAACATGACCCTTGTCGCTTATCCTGAAGTCACAGCCAGGGAGGGGGCCTGTTCTGGGGACACAGGGAGAGGAGCAATGTGTCTACAAGCGAAGGGCAGCCAGCAAGTGCCAGCAGATGCCAGCAGATGCCAACCGCAAGGCGGAGGCCTGGAAGGGGTGCTACCTCCGGCCTTCTGGAAGGAACCAACCTTGGTGATGCCCAGATTGGGGTTCAGCCTCCAGACTGAGGGACAACATGTTTGCACAGTCTTTATCATGGCAGCCCTGGGCACACGAAGCCAAAGGCCAGGACACCTGGGCATGGTGCCAGACCTTGTCCAGCCTCAAGGGAGCAGGGTCCCTGGAGTGCGCCTGGAGGAGCAAAGGCCCTGCCAAGTGCAAGGCAGGGACCAAGCCGTGGCACTCAGAGGATGCTCTGCAGGTTCATCAGAAGCCTCCCTGTAAGCGTGGGCGCTTCCCTCCTGATCCCAAGGCAGGGGCTAGGGACCCAGGGGTGTGATCCACCCTCTCAGTGCTGGAGGGAGCAAGCCCAGAGGTCCACCCCAACTCAGAGGAACTTCCTGAGACAGAGGACCTTCCTGGGACAGAGGACAAGGGCTCCAGGGCTTTGGGTGACCTGTGCCTTCCCAGCTCACCTGCAGCCTGTCTTGGCCTCTCCTGCAGGGCCCCTGCCCCTCTGCAGATTCTCCCCACCCCATGTGGCCAGCTGTCACCATGGCAGTGGTAGAGAGGCTTTCCTGCTGCTTAGTCCTCCCCTGGGAACAGAGCGGTGGCGGGAGATTAAGTTGCTAATTTGGAACCAGGGGCTGATGTGCTATAAAAAGCTGGGTGGGTTGGGATCTGTTTGGCTCTTTAAAGTAAGCTGTTTTAGAAGCTCGTCCCCCACACGAGGAGATGGAGTCAGTGGAATTTGTCTCTCCTGGCCCTTCTCCTCCTGGTCTCTTGCCCAGCCCCTCCCAGGACTCCTCACACACACCCAGGCCCCTCCTGAAGCTCTGGGGGAAGAGGGGTCTTCAGGGACACCCTCCAGCTGGGGCCAGCGCCATTAATCCTGTCCTCCTAGGAGTCCTGTACACAGAGGAGGTGGGAGGAGGGTTGGGAGACCCCAAGGGAAGTGTGTAATGTCCCTGCCAGGAATGCTTGCATTCCAGAAAAGGAGCCCAGGGAATGAGTAGGAATCCTGGGAGGAAAATGCTTCTTCCGGTCAGGGAGGCCTTTGGGGTGACCTGGAAGAAGAGATGCCTGGAGAAGGGTCCAAGGAGTCCCCAGGGCAGAGGGGGACCTCAGCTCAGGACAGTGGAGTTCTTGGCACACACGATGAAAAGTCTCTGCTTGAGCCAGACAGAGGCAGAGACGGAGGTTTGTTTAGGAAGGAAGATGCTCGGGCAAGGCCGTCAAGGGCCAGTGTTTACAGAAGGGCTGTGTCAGGGGCCAGGCTGGCGGTGCAGCAGGGAGCAACGGCACACCAGCTTTCTCTCTAATTCGAAGTCCCTATCTCGGGGCCACCTATACTGGCCAGGGGTGTTCACACCCTTCTGTGCCCTTCTCAGTGCCCGGGTCAGCAAGGCGTGGGGGCCGTCACAGCCTTCCCTACCTCATGTGCATCTGAAACCTACGGAGGAGGCAGCTCAGTGTGCAAAAACCTACGATGCTGAGAAACCAACCAACCAACCATGGTCCCAAAGGCGGCCTGGACAAGCAGCACCCACTTTCTCACCTTTACCCATCAGAAAGCAAGTGAGCAGGCATGGACGCTGGAAAGCAGCTGTGTGCACACATGGGCACCTGCATACCCATGAGCCCACCACCAAGAGGACATGGTGAACAGGAGCTCTGGGCGAACCCGGCCCGGCCCGCTGCAGACCTGGAAAGTGATTTTGCGGGTTTTTTGTGAGATTCTCCCCAAGCTGTTCTCTTCGGCCTGTGATAAGCCCTTGGGTGCTCAGCCTGCACATGCCTCCCAGGGAAACTCATCTGCTTCCCAGGCCTCGGTGATAATTCCAGGATCCATCTGACGGAACATCTGCTGAGCTATTGAGAGCGGTCATAAAAGCCCTGGGGGCAGGGAAAGCAGAGCTCAGAGTTGCCCAGGGATCCTGGAATTAGTATTTGTGGTGTGGGCAGGGCCAGGGCAAGATGCAGGGCTCTTTGAAAACAGACCACCCTGCCACAAATATTCTCCTGATGAGAGAAAGAGAGAGAGAGAGAGAGAGAGAGAGAGAGAGAGGGAATCAAATTTTATTTAGTTGGGGACTGGCATGAGGACCTGGGTTCAAACCCCAGCACCACGTACACAACTAAGTGTTGGAGCAACGAAAGCCATGTGAAAAACTAAATGAAGTTGTTTCTCTCTTTCTCTGTCTCTCTCACTGTCCCTCTCTCTTTAAAAAAATTTTTTTTTAATTTAGTTTTTCACGTGGCTTTCATTGCTCCAACACTTAGTTGTGTACGTGGTGCTGGGGTCTGAACCCATGTACTCGCGCGTGCCAGGCGAGCGCCGTAACCGCCAGCCACTGCTCCAGCCCCCCTCCCTTGATGATTGTTTTTTAAGAAATCAATTTATTGAAGCATGATTTATGGTGTAGTGTGATTATAATGCTACATAACGACACCATACAATATGGTATAATAATTATTTGGCGTACCGTACGTGCTACATAGGGTATGATTTATAGCGTTATATAATTTATGTGGTGCACCAGTCTCTGATTTTTGACTCGTGTGCACAGTCAGGCAGTCGCTGTCATGTGAGGGCATAGATCTAGCACAAGGACACCCTTTCCTGACTGTGCTCTTTGGAGGGCCGCCCAGTTCCTCACGACCCTCCTCGGTCCTGGCTCCTGCACAGGCAGGAGGCGGTGGCATTTCCAGCACTCCACCCCTGTTGGCCCAGGCACTCTGTGTGGCTTTCTTGGGACCTTGCCCCTGCCTTGTGTTTTTACGTACATGGGTGAACCCGAGCCTGACTTTATTATAATTTTACTTTGCAGGCTTTAATGGAAGCAGACTCAGTCACAAGGTTTGAAAATCTGCCCCTCAGCTTCCCTGGCTCTGGGGTGGGCGATTTGCCAGGAGCAGGTGAGGCTCTTCCCTTCCACTCAGGTCAGCTCCTGCAATGAGCTTCCCGAGCCCTGGTGTCTGGCGTGGTGGAAACGGAGCACTTGGCGGAGGTCCACTTCCAAGTTTAGGTAAGGTTGCTCAGCCAATCTCGCCTTTCCTGCCTGACAAGCTCCCCACCTGGGAGAAGTCCCCTCAGCCACGTGTCCCAGTCCCAAGGGGCTGTGTCAATGGCATGGTCACTTATTGGCAACCAAAGAGTGGGCACGGCTGGCTCTGCCTGAGACATAAATGCTTATGTAGCCTGGACCCTCCATTCGTCAGACCCTACCAGGTAGCTGCAGGACCACAAAAACTCTCCCGATGACTTTTTAAAAACTTCAGTTTATCAAAGCATAATTTATAGTATAGCGTGATTATAATATTACATAATGCTACCATGCACTATGGTATAATAATTATATGGCACAGCTTATAGGTGGTATTACATATGGGATAACAATTGTATGGTATAACTCACAGCATTACATAATTGACACGGTACACCAGTCTCGGATTTTTGGCTCCTGTACACAGTCGTGCAGTCATTGTCATAATGCAGGCAGGGATAGCTCCCCCAGGGGCTCTGGGATTGAGTGACAGTGGAGCCAAGTCAGTGGAAGGACACTGATCCTGGGCGACTGTGGCAGCAGGGAAGCAGGTCCCGCCTCTGCTCCCTGAAACTCAGTGAGCTCTGCGCAGGCTCTGCTGGGAGAGCCCAGGCTACAGGGAGTCAGGTGTGAAGCTTTAAGGATGGACAGAGAAAGCCCTCCAGGCTCAGAGACGGCTGCAGGGGCCCTGGGGAGGAGTTCGCCTGGGACCCTGCGCTGCTTCCTCATGGTGAGGATGCCACATCCTGAAGACCCCTTTTCTTTCCATCTATCCCTAAATGTCCTGCTGCGTTTGCAATAAAACACGTGCAAAGCTGAGCTCAGCCTGGCGCTGCCTGCTGCAGCCTGGGGTGAGGGGGCTGGGCTGAGAGGAGTGTGGGATTTTGAGAGGAAGTCCAGGTGGAGGTCAGGGTGCGCGCAGAGGTGAGAGGAGAAGCTCCGTGTGTGCAGGGCATGGGACAGGAGGCTTGTAGGAGCAGCGGTGTGGGGAGGGCGGGGGCCATGCTGGCCAGTGGCACTGGGGATGGGGTGCTGACCCTCTCTCACCCCATCCTTCCTGTCCCTCCTCACTGCTAATGAACTGATGGATGATTTCAGCAGGTGGAGGCTGCAGGAGAAGAGCCCAGACCCCAGATGTCCAGGACAGATGAGAGGGAACAAGGGGGTGGCTGTGAGAATGCATGGGAAGGGGGAAGGAGAAGAAAGCGTTGCCTGGACCCGGTGGCCACAGGTGGGCCTGCATAAGACACCCTGGGGAGGCCCTAAGGAACTGTCTTGGTGCCATGCGTGGCAGGTGGCATGCACATGTGCATGTGTGTGTGAACATGAGATCCTGAGTGAGTTGTGAGTGTGAGGGTGTGGGTGTGAATGAGCACGCAAGCATGTGCATATGTGATTGTGAATGTGAGCTCATGAGTGAGCTGTGTGAGGGTGTGAGTGTGCAAGCTGTGTGCACGTGGGTGTGAAGGTGAGATCGTGAGGGTGTGAGCGAGTGTGTAAGCATGTGCACGTCTGGGTGTGTGAACGTGGGATCATGAGTGAACTGTGTGAGGATGTGGGTGGGAGTGAGGGTGCAAGTAGTGCGAGTACACACGTCTAGGTGTCTGAACGCGTAGTGGGCACGCACTCTTGGCTCTGGGTGGGTGCCTGGGGGCTCCTGGTTCGCGGGTGCCACATCTCCCTGCCTGGGATGGGGCGTGGGGTCCCCTCCGCAGGCGCCTGACTGCAGGGCAGGCGGGCTGGGACGCGAGGGTTCTAGGACGGGAATAAACTCCTTGCTGGTGGAACACGCTGTGCAGGGAGGAAGCGAACAGGCAGACACTGCCCACGCCGCGCCCACGCGCGGGCTCCGGCAGGCAAGGGGACGACTGACGGCTGAGGCACAGCGGCGGGGCCGCCCAGCCCGCCCTCCACCCGCCGCCTTAACGCTCCTCCTCCTAGCGGCGCCGGGCTACCTGCAAGGCGTCACCGTCACCCAGACGCCGGGATCGCTGGGTACCCCGCCCCCAACACAAGCGTGCAGAGTCCTGTCGGAAGCAGGGCGCAGTCAGCTCCGCTGGTTTTATAAAAGCGAGTTCTTTTGAAACAGGTCAACATTTGACTTTTCCACCCGCGAGACCTCGTGGTGCAGTGGTGGAGGGGAGGCGTCTGCAGGCAGGACCTCCTGTTCCACCGTGCTGGCTGCAGTCCACCACGCCCACATCCCCAGGTGATTCTGGAACCTTCCTGGCTGTGTTTTCAGCTGCAAATGCCCCAAACTTGTCCTCACGTCCTTGGGTTGACACATGCCCCCTGCTGCCCCACAGCTCCCTCTCAAGGTGCTGGCCCCCAGCCAGACCTGCTGCTCAGCTCAGCTGGGCGCGGTGGGTGGGCTCCCAAGCCAAGAGAAGCTCCTGCCCAAGGCTCCAAGCACCGGAACAGGGAGAGTTCTGACCAGCAAGGGAAGGGCCAGGCAGCAACATCCTAGTTTTGACGATTCGCCAGGTAAAACAAAAGTAAACAAATAGCAAAGCTGAGGCAGGGTGTGGTGCACACCTGTGAACCCAGAGGCTCAGGAGGCTGAGGCAGGAGGATCGACAATTTAGAGCCGGCCTCAGCAACTCAGCAAGGCCCTAAGCAGCTTAGCAAGACCCTGTCCCAAAATAAAATATAAAAACGGAGATGTGTCTCAGTGGTTGCATGTGTGCCCCTGGGTTCAATCCCCGGTACAAAATAAATAAATAAAATAAAATAATAAAATAAAAGGCCATGCTGAACCATCTTCAGCAGCCCTAGAAGGGCAGCGAGGGGTCCCAGGCTCGTCTGAGTTTTTCAAGTGGGGACTCAGTGAGGTAGAGAATGGATGGAGGGTGAGGAAACCAGTAAGGTGCACGTCCACAGAGAAACCTGCAGTCTCAGTCAGCCTGGGCTGCTTTAACAGAACGCCACAGACTGGGGGACTTCAGTGACAGGAAAGTTTGTCTTCTGGTTCTGGAGTCTGGGAAGTCCAAGCTCAAGGTTCCGACTGATTGGGTGCCTGGCTTGTATATGGCTGGCTGCTCGCTGTGTCCTGACAGGGCTGGAAAGAGGATAGGCCTGGCATCTGCTCTAATAAGGCCACTAGTACTGTCAAGAGGGCCCCACCCTCATGACCTCATCAACACTAATTACCTCCTGAAGTCCCCACCTTAATACCATCACATCGGGGGTTAGGGCTTCAACATGAATTTGCCAGGGACATAAACGCTCAATCCGTCGCAGGGGACAGGGATGACACCACAGCAACTGCCTCCTCCAGTTGCTTCCGCAGGTGCCCTTTACCAGGGCTGGTGTTGCCGAGGAACCAGCACTTCCAGAATCCCATCATCTTGATTAATCCCCATGATCAACTCCACCCCCACCCCCTGACTTGAGGGTCTCTGCTTCTCCGGGAGAATGGAAAACCCTACTTAACTAAACCTTCTTCCGGGCAGGTTTTTAAATGCAGAATGGAATAGAGTCAAGGGCAGAGCCCTAGGCCCTGGTGGCGGTGTGGTCAAAGCCTTAACCATTTGTGTCACTGCTCCAGCAGTCCTTACCCTAGTCACCTACCAGCAGCTCACCATGGGTGTTATTAGCTATGAGGAAGTCCAGTTCTACTCAGGCAATCTTTAAAGACTGCCCAGGGTCTACTGTGTGCAGAGCACAGTGTGCGGTCCCCTGGAGGTCACTTGGATAACAGTGACACAATGCCAACCTTTGATCAGGGGAAGCATTAGCCAAGAAGCCAGCAGGGGAGCTGGCTCGGTTTGTGATTCAATTGCTTGATTCAATGGCCTTCCACCCAATAAAAACTCCACCGTGCATGGTGGCTTTTTTGCCAGGAGGACGGTATGCAAAAGGGAGGGCCAAAGACCTGACAAACACCACCTCTGTCGAAGGGCAAGGGTCAGTAGCAGCGTGATTGCAGCTGAAATTGGGATGACACCTCTTCCTCCTGGCAGCACCATCTGTCCACCAGGAAAACATGAGCAAACTATGATAGAGGAGAATCCTTCCTATCCCCACCTTAATGCCTTCCAAGGGTAAAGCCCCCAAAGACCTAAGGACCTCCCACCAAGCTCCACCTCTTAAAGGTCCCTCTGTCAAAGTCATCCAAAGCAGGAAAGTCTGAGAAGCTCAGAGCCAAGAGGAACCCAAGGAGAAATTGTAAAATCAGAAAAAAGGATAATGATAGTGGTGTAAATTCAGGCAGAGATGTTTATTGGGATTTGTTGCTCTCAGGCCAATTTCACCTGCGCTGCCATGATGAGGGCGGGCATGGGAAGTGGCGGCCAGCCAGAATGGCAGGCAGGGAAAATGGCGTTGGACCTTCGCCAGGCAGCTGGTTTTGCTGGCTAACTGGAAGTTCATGATAGGGTTGGTCCTTCAGAGATTGGCTGGTGGATCCATCAATCCATTGGAACTTGTCCGCCAGCACCCCAATTGGCTGTTCTTTTCGCGGGCAAGTTGCCCTTTGCCCTGCCCCTTAGCCAGCAGGCATGGCCTCAGTGTCTTGGCTGAAGGCACGCCCCCAGCCAGGGTCCATGATGCTGTGAAGAGTGTGCTAGCTGAAGCCATGTCCCTAGCAGGCCGAACAGAAATGGCACCTAAATGCACTGTGGAATGCTGGAAGAGAAAATCGATAGCAGGAAGAAACAAAGGACGCTGCAATAATCTGTGGACTGCTGTTTAGAATAATTACTGTGGTTTGAATGTAGTTTGTCCCCCAAGGAGACTTGGTCCACACTGTGGAGATGCCACCTTTAAGAGGCGGAGCCTGGTGGAAGGTCCTTAGGTCTTTGGGGACAGTACCATTGGAAGGAATTAAGGCAGTTAGTTCTCTTGAGTTGGTTGTTGTAAACGAGCAAGTCTGGCCCTCACGGCTCTCTGGTTCCTTGTTTTGCCGTAAAATTTGTCCCTCCCAGTCATTTCCTTTATGGCCAATGGGCCCTCACCAGAGGCTGAGCCAAAGGGCTGTCCATCTTGAAGTTTCAAGTCCCAAAACTGCAGGCCTACCTCGTTTCTTCATAAGCGGATTGCCCCAGGTGTTTCATTATAGTAATGAAAAATGGACTAATACAATATAATAGTATCAATATTGGTTCATTGATGAAAGCAAAATGTACTATTAATTTAAAATATTAAAAATTAATAATAATAATAATGGGGAAAATTGGGCAGGAACTCTGTTATCTGCTCAATATATTTGTATATTTTATTCAGAAATTTATTTGTTGAACTATCAAATAAGCTTCTAATGAAATAACATAATATATATATAAATTCTGAAAATTAGATTTACCCCCAAGAGCCCCCCCAATTACCCACCTGCAAACCCCCCCTTCCTAATATATCTGTACAAATGCCTTAGGTTGTATGACATTACACCTTATCCAGATTTAAAACATGATAACAGACCTCCTTTCTCCATGGCCAGGGTCTATCTAGCTCCAGCCTCCACAGATGAGTGGAGACATTCAACCCTTGGTTCTCTGGGTTAAGCTGATTTTACTCAGCATAATTTCTTCCATAGCCATCCACTTACCTGCAAAGGCTGCAATATCATTGTTTCTAATTGCTGAGGAGAACTCCATGGTATATATGTACCATTAAATCAGTTCTTAAAAAAAAAAGTTGGGCTGGAGCGGTAGCTCAGCGGTTTCGGGCTTGCCTGGCAAGCACGAGGACCCGGGTTCAAACCCCAGCACCACGTACACAACTAAGTGTTGGAGCAACTAAAGCCATGTGAAAAACTAAATAAAGTTGTTTCTCTCTTTCTCTGTCTCTCTCACTGTCCCCCTCTCTTTTAAAAAAAAAGTGAGTTTTTTTTTCACAAATAAAATTCCTTGGAGCTGGAGCAGTGGCTCAGTGGTTATGGCACTTGCCTGGCATGTGCAAGGGCACAGGTTTGAACCTCAGCACCACATACACAATGAGGTGTCAGAACAACGAAAACCAGAAAAACTAAATAAAATTGATTCTCTCTCTGTCTCTCTGTCTCTCTCTCTCTTAAAAAAAAATCCTCTTTACTTCCTGTGTCAAACATTACTGTTTGATTCCATATTATCTGGAAGAATATTTTCAATCTTTGAAATCTATCGCCACTTTGAGAACCACCACAAACCATGTGCTTTCTTTTAACGGCATTTGAAATTTCAAAACAAATAATATTATGGCCAAAAATAAATCAACACAATGGTAATTACAGAGGAAAATAATTTTTAAAATTTTAACATGGGATCTCACTATCTTTCCCAAGCTGGTCTTGAACTCTTGGACTCAAGAGATCTTCCCACTTCAGCCTCCGGGTAGCTAGGATTACAGGTGCACATCACCATGCCCAGCAAATATTTTAATCTTTAAAGATGCATTTAAATGCATCAGCTCATATGAATACTGAGTGAGTTTAGGGTCCTGCATTTGTCCCGTTAAAGAGGAAGGAGGAACTGGGTGTGGTGGCCCATGCCTGTAATCCCAGCCACTGGAGGCTGAGACAGGAGGTTCACAAGTTCAAAGCCAGCCTCAGCAACTTAGCGAGGCCCTGAGCAACTTAGTGAGACCTTGTCTGAAAATAAAAATAAAAAGGGCTAGGGATGTGGCTCAGTGGTTAAGTACCCCTAGGTTCAATTCCTGGTACCAAAAAAAAAAAAAAAAAAAAAGAGAGAGAGAGAGGAGGGAGGATGGAGCTCACTATGGCCCTGGAAAATCCAGTCTCGTGTGTAATCTTGTTTTCAGATTCCTTAGGAAGAAAAAAAATCAAGTAAAATCATCCCTCAGTATCTACATGATTTGGTTCCAGATGCCAAAGTCCTGCTGATACAAAATAGCATAGTGTTTTGTGTAACCCATGCCCATCCTCTTGTACACTGTAGTCAGCTGCAGATCACTTACAATACGTAATATCATGTAAAAGCTATGTAGAACATTGCTATATTATTTTGCTTAAAGAACAACAACAACAAAAAATCTATTCATGTTCAGTAGAGATGCAATTTTGCTTTGAATCTTTTTGATCTACAATTGGTGAAAACCTTGGAGCAGAGCCAGAAGCTCTAGAAGGCCAGCTGCACAGATGAGTTAAAACGGAATTATAATAAGAATACTTTCTTCCTGGTTTTAAGGATAGATATCTTACCTAGCCATTCTCCAAAGTGATTGTGTCAGCTCTGACTGTCACAATCAACAGCAGTCATCACTCCCTGACTCCACTTTGGTCACCTTTGATACAAACTGGTTTTCTTTTTTTTTTTTTTTCTCTTCTTTTAAAACCTTACAAAAGATTCCAAGAATCAGCCAACATATTCTAGACATATTCCTACCAAGTCCCCTAAAACTATGGTGATGGACACATGGCCTATTTCCCCTATTTCCCAAGACATAATTAAAGATGGATTATTTAACCATTTTGAAAACATGTAACAAGAATTTTCAGTTTCAAAATTGGGTTATAGTGTGTGTACGTGTGTGTGTGCGTGTGTGTGTGTGTGGTACTTGGGACTGAATCCAGGAACTCACTCTTGCAAGGTAAGCACTTTCCTGCTGAGCTATACCCCTAACCCTGTTTTAAATTTTTATTTTGTGAGAGGGTCTGGCTAAGTTGTCCAGGCTGACCTCAAACTTGAGAGTCTCCTGCCTCAGCCTCTGCACTAGCTGGGATTACAAATTTATGCCCCCATTCCCAACAATCTCTTTTTCTTTCTTTCTTTCTTTCTTTCTTTCTTTTTTTAAGAGAGAGACAGACAGTGAGAGAGAGAGACAGTGAGAGGTGGCTCAGTGGTAGAGCATTTGCCTGGCATGTGTGAGGACCTGGGTTCGATCCCCAGTATCATGTACACAGCTAAGTGGAGGAAAAACAAAGATCAGATTAAAAAAAAAGGGGGGGGTGGTGGCACAAACCTGTAATCCCAGCTGCTCAGGAGGCTGAGGCAGGAGAATGGCGAGTTCAACGTCAGCCTCATCAATTTAGCAAGGCCCTAAGGGACTTAGCGAGACCCTATCTTTTTTGTTTGTTTTTATTTTTTTACTTTTTTTATTAGATGGATACAGAGATACAACTGAGGGGGAAACATTATCAAACGTTCAAGAACCGATGTATATATACTTAGTTACCCAGGGCTAATGCCATGTCATGGATTCCCATCTTGCGTTTCCCCTGTTGCTGTTTCCCCTAGAAGAACTCCTGAGTTAAATGCATATCTCGTGGAGGGCAGAGATCTCCTTCTGAGATGATTCCCCCATATTCCCACTCTCCAGTCTCCTAGGAGTTCTTCCTACACCCCACCCCCCACCCTATCTTAAAATAAAAAACTAAAAAGGGCTGGGGATGTAACTCAGTGGTTGAGCAACCCTGGATTCAAACCCTTGGTAATAAATAAATAAATAAATTAATTAAAAATACCTAGATTAGAGGTGTCCTCACTATTAATCCAGGTAGCTTTGGGTTTTTTTCCCTTTTCTTCTTCTTCTTCTTGTGAGACAGGGCTCTCTCTAAGTTGCTCAAGGTCTCGCTAAGTTGCTGAGGCTGGCCTTGAATTTGCGAACCTCCTGCCTCAGCCTCCTGAGTGGCGTGTGCCATCGCGCCCAGCATTAGCTTTCATGGTTTATGACTTTTTTGACATCCACCTCCTGGCACCAAATTCAGACTGTGTTTTTTGTTTTTTGCTCATTGTGTTTGTTGAGCCCAGTCCCTCGTGCATCCTAGGCAACCGCTCTCCCGAACTACACCCTTAACACTTAGCAAAGACTGTTTTCATGTGCTGATTAGAAACTCACCTTAAATTGGCCTAAATGACAAAGGGTTGGTTCACATTGCAGAAGTCCAGCAATTGACAAGTTCCCAGGAAGGTTGACCCATGACCCACCTACGCGATCTTGCAGGCCCGTCTGTCATCTTGTTATTCCTGATGTACGCAGCTTTTTCCTGAGACCTGTTCCCTCTGCAGACTGGTAGAAGTCTAAGCCACTTTCTTCCTGCCTCGTGTGCCCTAGGAGATGGAGGCCAGGGTTTGTCTGCAGGGCCTCAGCGGGAAGCCTGGGTGTCTCCTGATTGGACAGTTCCTGCCTTGTGGTCACTTGTGCTGATTGGTAAGAACCTCTGGACCCCAGCCCCTACTGGGTGTCACCTTCCACAGGTACTGGGCTCCCCAGGGCAGTGTGGGCATGGCCCCCTTAGGAGGGGAAAGGCCAGTCCACCAAAAGGGCCTCTCAGTGAATTTCTGGAAGTTTCTTTGGCAAAAGCCTGAACTTCAAAAAAACTTGTCTTGGAGATGTTTTCTGGCACAGGAGAATGGTAGGGGAAAAAAAGGGATTTTTTTCAGCTTTGGTCATTTAGAAAATAGTCCCCAATCCAGCCTATGCATGCACTAAACAAGTTTACTTGCCCAGGAATTCATTTTAAGAGCATTGTCTTTGAAACTTTTAAGTTGAAAAATATATAAAAGAAGACGATTTCAGCAATGACTCCCAAAATGCACAGCTTGGTTTGGGCCCTAAATATTATAGCACAGGGAAGTTTACCTTAGAACTTTTCAAACACAGTGGTTTAATATGATGAACTTTGCTGGAAAATACCAGCTGAAGGCATTTCAAGCTGTATGCCTTTTCCCTAGGATTTCAAAAATAGGACGACTGCCACTTCTTTGACAGCTGAGGGGGCTCGGTGCAGCAGCACTTGCTGACTGGCGTTCACGTCTTCATGCCAGGCAGGATGAACCACCTGGGGCTCGAAGAACAGCTTTCACGGAACCAACTTCCTTTGTTGAGGTGTCGAGGTTTTCTTTCTTTCTTTTCTTTTCTTTTTTTTTTTTTTTTTTTTTTTTTGGAGTGGTTGGTGGTTGGGTGGTTGTGCTCTGCCACTGAGCTAGGTCCCCAGCCCTTTTTATTGTTTTACTCTTGAGACAAGTCCTGCTGAGTTGCCCTAGGCTGGCCTGGAACTCAGATCCTCCTGCTTCAGCCTCCTGGGAAGCAGGGACTACAGCTTTGTACTGAGCCCAGCTTCACTGAAGTTTTCTTATCAGTTCCTGGGCAGAGTTTTGAAAGTCTCCTGATGACACACGACACAACTGGGCACCAGGAGGGGTAGCCCAGCATTTCTGAAGCACCATCAGGGCAAAACCCCATTAATATTTTTGTTTTTTTTTTTTAAGAGAGAGAGACAGTGAGAGAGAGAGAGAAAAAAAAGAGAGAGAAAATCAGTTTTATTTAGTTTTCACGTAGCTTTTGTTGCTCTGACGTTTCTTTGCATGTGTGGGTGCTGGGGTTTGAACCTGCGTCCTTGTGCACTCCAGGCAAGTGCTGTAACCGCTGAGCCACCGCTCTGGCTCCCTTTGATGCTCTTTTAAAAATACTATTTGCCCAACTTTGAAGAATTTTCACAGTACTTAGAAAATATCACTGTGATAATCTCCAAGGCCCAAGAAAAACCACATCTCTTCCAACAGAATCTTGATCCATGCCTAAACCAATTACTGTGCTCCATTTCCTTTTACTGTTTATTTTTTATTTTTTCCCAAAGGTTGGAGAGAGAGAATCAATTTTATTTAGTTTTTCATGTGGCTTTCATTGCTCCGACCCTTAGTTGTGTACATGGTGCTGAGATCCGATTTGAACCCGCGTCCTCACACATGCCAGGCAAGTGCTATAACTGTTGAGTCACTGTTCCAGCCCCCTTTTCTGATTACTTTTTTCATCCTAAGTAATAGGATAAAAAGGAGAGTTCTATCAGTCTTTTACAAAACACGGAGTTTCATGTCCCAAGCTAATTTAGCTAATCATTAATTGAAAACTAGACTAGCTTAAACAACAATCTGAAAATTTTGCTCCAATTCCTCTCCAAAGAAATACTTGGCAGCTGGCAGGATGCAAAGGTTCATGTGCGTTTCTCTGCCATGGAAGGTCGGCCTCTGTTGTTGTTATTGTTTTAATCTTGGTGATGGAAAAAGCTGAAGCACCCAAAACAAGCCTCCAGCACTTGTGGATTTCGGGTGTCATGTTCTAGTTGTGTCCACTCTTAGGTGCTGCATGGAACCAGCCTTTGTAGGAAAAGCAAATATGTGAGCATCCAAACATTCTTATAATATGTAGGCTTAAGGACCACTCAAATCAAAGAAGTCCAAGCGAAGTCATAGGACACATACCAAAGGGACTCTCCTACCTCCTGCACAAATGCATATGACAAACACTGCAAACATCTGCTGTCATCTTAAACAGTCTCCTCATATGAATTTCCTTCCTCTACTGTTACCGAATACCTTAGGCCAGATATTTTATAAAGAAAGAGATTGTTGGGCAGGAGCGGTGGCTCCGGCAGTCACAGCACTTGCCTGGCATGCGCAAGGACACGGATTCGAACCCCAGCACCACATACACAACTAAGTGTCAGAGCAACGTAGGCCACATGAAAAATTAAATAAAATTGATTCTCTCTTTCTCTCTCTCTCTCATTATCACTCTTTCTCTAGAAAAAAGAAAAAAGAAAGAGATTGTTGGGGATGGGGGCATATATCTGTAATTCCAGCTAGTGCAGAGGCTGAGGTAGGAGAATCTCAAGTCTGAGGTCAGCCTGGGCAACTTAGACCCTCTCACAAAATAAAAATTTAAAACAGAGTTAGGGGTGTAGCACAGCAGGAAAGTGCTTACCTGGCAAGCATGAGGTCCTGATTTCAGTCCCAAATACCACACACAAACACACACACACACACACGCACACACACACACGCGCACACACACACACACACACACACACACACAGAAAGAAGGTAAAAGAGGAGGAGGAGGGGAGAGAGACATTGATTTAAGGCTGGTGATGTAGCTTAGTGGTAGAACACATAAGTGTTTAGGCCCTGAGTTAGATCCACAGCACCACAAAAAAAAAAAAAAAAAGAGGAGAAGGAGAAGGTTTATGCTTTACGGTTTGTTCAGCTCACAGTTGTGGGAGTTCAGGAGCACGGCACAGGCAACAGTTTGGCTCTGGTTTGGTTGGGGTGAGGACCTTTTGGAGAACGTCACAATAGCCAGACAGGAAGTCAGTGCAGGCAGGGACAGCCAGACTTCATTTATTTGTTTGTTTGTTTGGTATCCGGGACTGAGCCCAGGGACACTGACCCACTGAGTCACATCCGCAGCCCTTTTTATTTTCTATTTTGAGACAGGGTCTCACTAAGTTGCTTAGGACCTCAACTTCGTGAGGACTCCAGCCATGCTGGGAGCCACGCTTCCCACACACGAGCCCCTGGAGGACACTCAAACCCCGGCATCTCCTCTACTCCACCAAGGATGTCAAAGTGAAAGGTTCGGTCGGCCAAGCGGGGCTCCACACTTATAGAAAGATGAACGGGGTGGGCAGCTCAGGCACGCCAGTGTCTGCAGGTGGGAGCTGAAATTGCTGTAGCTCCCTGGCCTGGTGTCCTTGATCCAACCCCATCTTGCTTGGGCAAGACTTCAATCATGTTTTTTGACCGTCATTGGATATAAGCCTTACGTTAGGTCAGGACAGGCACTGATCTGCTCAGACAGGAGAGTCTGCATCTGTCTTCATCTATCTTCACACCGTTGTACAGTGTACACGAACACTAATGTTATTTTAAACATATATACAGGGCTGGAGCGGTGGCTCGGTGGTCACGGCACTTGCCCGACATGCACAAGTACACGGGTTCAAACCCCAGCACCACGTACACAGCTAAGTGTCAGAGCAATGAAAGCCATGGGAAAAACTCAATAACAATTGATTCTCTCTCTCTCTCTCACTGTCCTTCTCTCTTAAAAAAAAAAAAGACATATACACGTTTGTATTTAAACAGAAAGCACATATACTGTGCAGAAAGAAACAGCAGAACAAATCAGATTTCACAGACCTGGTGAATATCACACATTGCATTAACACACCAACTTCCTCTAGTGTCTTCCTGCATTTTATACATCTTTTCCTGCCTAACGTCTCCATTCCAAAA